>JBAMBO010000089.1:0-13670 GCA_037044535.1 Lordiphosa magnipectinata | reverse complement strand
CCTCAGTAAAATTGATATTTGTGCAAAATATGTTTTGCTTATTACAGTTGTTCTAATAAACGCATAAATGTTTCGAGTATACATGTTTTATCTCTTATGCTTTGTGATGTTTTTCTATGCATAAGTTTCTTATCTGCTTTTAATCTATAGTCCCGTTAGAATTTTAAAAGAGACAAAGTCATGACTTTAATAGAAAGTTAATATTTGTGCAAAATTCTTCATTTCCATTTTTGGTGTGACACATTAATTATCTCGCTGCAAAAAATTATTGAGTGCATTTAAATATTGTTAACTAATTGACTATAAATAGTATTGATACAAGTTTTTGAGTTTTTTTTTAATAAATTTGGACTATTTTTGGTTAAAAATGCCTCTCGCAGCCGAATTAAATGAAAAAGAAAAAACGCAAATTGAAACTTTGGCTGAATGTGGCATGAAAATATCAGAAATTGCCAAAAGATTAAGTCGACATCGAAATACTATCGCGAATTATTTGAAGAATCCTCAGAAATATGCCCGAAACAACAGAGGGGGGGCATTACCAAAAGTTGATGCGCGCACTAAACGGCACATAAAGGCGCTAGCAACGAATAAAAACATGAGTTGCGCTCAAATAAAGGCTGAATTGAAATTGCCAATAAGTAGGCAGAGGGTGCAACAGATTTGTCGAAAAGAGTTGCACCTCAAATATGACTCAAAGGTAAGGACACCAAAACTGTTACCCCGGCATAAGAAGGCCCGGCTTGCCTTCTATGAAAAATATAAGTTTTGGGACAACGAGTTCATGAAGGTGATTTTCAGTGATGAAAAGAAGTTTAACCTAGACGGGCCAGATGGAAATCAAAAGTACTGGCGGGACCCAAGTCATCCCAGAAAGACGAACTATAGGCGAAACCATGGTGGTGGCTCTCTGATGGTATGGGCGGCATTTAGCTCTGCTGGAAAGTCTCCCATTTGCTTTGTGCCGGGGCGGATCAATGCGGAAATGTATACAGATCTCCTTGAAGGAGAACTTATACCATTTGCGGAGGAGTTCCATGGCGACGACTGGACATTTCAACAGGATAACGCTCCTATACACGTTGCAAGGCATACGATGTCGTTTTTCTGTTCCAATGGTATTCCCTTATTACAGTGGCCAGCAATAAGTCCGGACTTAAATCCAATTGAGGACCTTTGGGGCATCCTTTCAGCAAAGTTTTATGAGGGTGGAAGGCAGTTTGAGTCCTTGAAGGAACTAAAAGCGGCCATTGTCGAGAAATAGGCAACTATTGACGTAAACACTTTACATAACTTGGTAAATTCGATGCCCCGCCGCTTGCAATTGGTTACACAACAAAGAGGCGACTCTATTTCATATTAATAAATACATTAATGTTCATTTAATTACTTTATCTCCTTAATTTTTGTGATATTTAAGTTTTTGCAGAATTATCAACTTTACATGAAGATTTCTTTAAAAAAATGTTTTCTATTATTAGAAAAAAAATATTTGAAAAACTTAGTGTGCATTAAATCTTAATATCAACTACCTACTTAAAAAAAATATTAATAAAAAATCAGCCAAGTAAAATTTTCGAAAAATATTTAAAAAACATGATGCACAAATATCAATTTTACTGAGGTAGATCAAAGAAGTGCCAAGTCCACATTTAGGACAATTGTTTACAGCATCTGGGCGGTTCCATAAGTCTAGGGGAGTGAGGACAGTGGGGATTAAAGGGCAAAGAGATCAAAGAAGTGTCAAGTCCACATTCAAGACATTCGTCCTCTGCATCCGGGCGGTTCCATACGTCTGGGGAAGTGAGGACAGTGGGGTTTTAAGGGCAAAGAAGTCAAAAAAGTGTTCACAGCATCCGGGCGTTTCCATAAGTCTAAGTCAAAGAGGTCAAAGCAGCGCCAAGTCCACATTTAAGACATTCGTCCACTGCATCCTGCAGTTAGTTAGGAGCTTGCATTTCTGCTGGTGTATAGCGGGATTTGGGTTTTCTCAACCCAAGACGACATTGTTGTATTGTATTTGGAACCGCAATGGTGTGGGCAGCTAGTTTGGCTTCGGCGCAGGATGTACGAATGATACGTCTGGTGAGCCAAGAAGTTGGCTGACGAATACAAAGCTCCGCTCTTAGGTCGAAGCGCACTGTTTGTGGTCTGCTGGACATGTCTGGCAGGGTACAAGCTTGATTTGGGTGGGTTTCGATATGCATCCGATGAGGAATTGTTGTTTAAGGAGTGTGCTTTGTTGTTTGAACAGGAAGTACCTCGGTTTCCTGGAGCATCATATGGCATCCTGTGGCTACTCGCAGCGTAAAGTTGTAAGCAATCTGTAGGTTTCGCCATTGGGTGTCACTGATGGACGAATACCAGTTAGGAGCCGATCGCCTTCAGAACTTTATTTCTGCTTCTGACTTTCTGAATGATACCCTCAGAATGTTAAACGACGGCAAATAGAGTATTGATGTCCATTGTGTCCACTGTGTGCATTAATATATGTAGGCCCTGTATCAGCTTGACCTCTTTCGTTCAAGGAAGTTGTCCTGAAGAAGTCCTGTCGAAATAGAAACGATCCAAACTGGGTAAATAGAAGTTCTTCTTCTTCTTCTTTATTGGCCCGATGTTGCATCACAACCGCTTGACGGTCTTGGCCTCTGCAATGAATGCCCTCCACTCGCTTCTGCATTGTGCGAGCTGGCACCAGTTGTTCACACCAAGGTTGGAAATGTCTTTCCGCACTTGATCATCCCATCTTAGTGGTGGGCGACCCCTCCTGCCTTGTCCTCCAAAGTCAGCCGCCTTCGCTTTGTACATCTTTTTTACTGGAGCTTCTTCATCCATCCGGATTACATGTCCTAACCAGCGCAGGCGCTGTTGCTTTATGCGCTTGACTAGACTGATGTCCTTATAGAGCTCATACAGTTCGTGATTCATTCGAATGCGGTATCCATCGCCAACTTTTAAAGGTCCATATATCCTCCGAAGGATTTTTCGCTCGAAAACGCCAATCGCCTCCTCATCCGCTGCTGTCATTGTCCATGCTTCTGCGCCGTATTGCAGGACTGGGATGATAAGCGACTTGTATAGCGCAATTTTGGTTCTTCGAGAAAGGGCTCTGCTCTTGAACTCCCTACTGAGCCCGTAGTAGCATCGGTTTCCAAGAGTAATTCTTCTTCGGATCTCCAGGCTGATGTTGTTGTCGCCGGTAATCATCGTCCCGAGGTAGACAAAATCCTCTACAACCTCAAAGTTGTACTCCCCCATAGTAACAAATTGTCCAAGACGCGTAGACTTCTTGTCCGTGGATACTAGGTATTTTGTCTTGTCCTCGTTTACCGCTAAGCCCATCAGTTTAGACTGCTTCTCAATCTCTGAAAACGCCCTGCTTACCGCCCGTTCGTTTTTGCCGATAATGTCAATATCATCGGCGTATGCGAGTAGCATTAGATCTTTACAAAGAAATGAGCCCGATCTGTTGGCATTTGGGCACTGGCGCAGTATATACTCCATCAGTAGATTAAAGAAGTCACACGATAGGGTGTCACCCTGCCTAAAACCTCTCTTGGTATCAAATGGTTCGGAGAGGTTCTTTCCTATTTTGACGGAGCTTCGAGTGCTTCTCAACGTCATCATGCAAAGTCGAACGTACTTTGCTGGTATACCAAAGGTAGACAGGGCTTCAAAGAACCTTGACCTTATCGGTGTGTCAAAGGCTGATTTATAATCAACAAAAAGATGGTTGGTTTTGATATTTCTCTCATAGGTCTTCTCCAGGGTTTGTCGTAATGTGAATATCTGGTCTGTGGTGGATTTACCAGGTCTGAAGCCACACTGATAAGGTCCGATCAGTGTGCTAATAAGCGGCTTTAGACGTTCACAAATAATGCACGACAGAATCTCATATGCGATGGGAAGGAGACTGATCCCGCGGTAGTTGGCGCAAACTGCAGGGTCTCCTTTTTTAAAATGTGGGCAAATTACATTTAGACTCCAATCCTCGGGCATGCTCTCGTCGGATCATATTCTGCTGATGAGTTGGTGCATGCACCTTACCAACTCCTCGCCTCCAGCCTTAAACAGTTCAGCTGGCAGGTCATCTGCTCCTGCTGATTTGTTGTTCTTTAGCCTTTTTATGGCTACACAGACTTCGTGATGGTCCGGTGGGTCTATCTCTATGTTGTCGATTGGTGGCGTCGCTACTACACCAGAGGCGGTATTGTGTTCCTTGTCGCCTCCCAGCAGGTTGGCGAAATAGCTTCTCCATTTGTCTAGCGCCACTTGCGGATCTGTGACCAGATTTCCATTTTCGTCCTTGCATTGTGAGACTCCGGGTTTGAAACCTTCGGTAAGTCGGCTAATCTTTCGATAGAATTTTCGAGTCTCACCCATGCCGAATAGCATCTCGACTTCCTCACGCATGCGCCTCTCTCGCTCATTCTTTTTCCTTCTGAAAAGGCGCTTCTCCTCTCTCCTTTTCTTCCGGTATTGCTCTTTAACAGCCCGCGTTGCTCCCGACTGCAGAGTTCTCCTGTAGGCAGCGTCTTTCTCTGCAGTAGCGTCGCGGCACTCCTCATCATACCAAGTCTGCTTTCGAGGGTGCTCGGCGTGTCCGAGTATCTCCTTGGCAGCCGTACTCATGGAGTGTGATATATGATTCCACTGTTCGCATACACCAGAAGGGAATGGTGAGTTTTCCCTGAGCAGTTGGGTGAGTTTAGCTGTGTAGGCTTCAGAGGTCCGTTGTGATTGCAGCTTATCGACATTTAGCTTTCGACGTGTACTAGTACGTGAGGCATGTGCCACACTGAGCCGCGTGCGCACTTTGGCTGCAACAAGGTGGTGATTCGAGTCTATGTTGGCACCTCGAATCGCACGCACATCTAGAACACTCGATGAGTGCCTTCCGTCGATCACAACATGATCAATCTGATTTCGTGTTAGTTGATCAGGGGACTTCCAGGTCGCCTTATGGATGTCGCGATGTTTAAACCTGGTACTACTTATGACCATGTTCCTCCCCGCGGCAAAATCTATTAGCCTCTCTCCGTTAGCGGAGGTTGTTTCATGAAGGCTAAATCGGCCGACTGTCGAGCCAAAAACTCCTTCTCTCCCAATTTTAGCGTTAAAGTCGCCAAGCACGATCTTTATGTCGTGATCGGGGCAGCGCTCATATAATTGTTCCAGGCGCTCATAGAATTCGTCTTTTATCGAAGCGTCCTTGTCTTCCGTTGGGGCGTGTGCACAGATAAGACTAATATTAAAATATTTAGCCTTAAGTCTGAGTGCGGCTAGTCGCATGTCCACTGGTGTGAAACTGATGACAGAGCGACGAAGTCTTGCACTAACTGCAAAGCCGCATCCAAACTCATGCTTGGAAGCATGTCCGCTGTAGTAGATCTCCCAGGGTGCACTGGTTGTTGATGTTCTTTTCACCATGCTCCCCTGTCCAATCCATCGCATTTCCTGAAGTGCGGTAACGTCCGATGAATATTTCTCAAGGACATTCACCAACTGGATATCAGCACCTTCTCTGTTGAGGGTGCGAACATTCCAGGTGCATATCCTCAAATCGTGGTCCTTAAAACGTTTGCGTGGGTCGTCGTCAGAGGGGGTCCGTATCCGAGGCATTGTTGTTGCAGTTTTCATTGGTAGAGTTTTTTTTGACGGCGGTGGGTACCAAACCCGACGCACCAACCCTATATATTGTACCCTGTAGGGAGGGCTCGCCGCTCACGTTAGCCAGAAGCTTTGCGGATGCAAAGCGTTCTGTTTACAGTGGTCACCAACGAGGAGGTGTGAGTCGACTTGAGACGCAGTAAGCCAGGATCGCGCTGGGTTCGCCAAGTTGAACCGATCAGCCGCTTTACCTCACTACATACGCCCCATTAGGTCCAGAAAAACTATGACTAGAAATTTCTGGACGACCACTAAATAGAAGTTATCCTCTGCTTAAGTGTAACTACATCTCTGGCAGTTGCTTAAGAGATGAACTTCTTCGGGTGGGGGGGAGCGGTATACCAGCCATATAGAAGCAGGAGAGAGAATACGCCGCCTTGCTGCACCTCCCTTCTTGATAAACAGAGTTTGTCATTCCCTTCTTGCAGCTTCTTGTAGCTGTTCGTTAATCTATGATCTTGCATAAATGTGGTTGTTGTTGTTGTTGTTGTTGTAACAGCTGGTTCGACAAGTACGTACATGTACGTTAGTATGAAAAGAAAGAAGAGAGAGAGTGAAATTATAGTAGGTGTTTTCAGAGTACCCGTATCCAAATCGAAGAAGGTGGCTGCCTCGATGGGGTTGGTCCAGAGTGTGATGGGAGTGAGTGTGGTGGGGTTTTTAGCACAACTGAAAAGGTGCTTGGTGTTATGCGGCCCTAGGCCACATTTTGGGCATGTGTCAGCAACATCGGGGTTAACGCGGGCTAGATAGCTGTTTAGTTGCCTGCTCTTCCCCGAGCGTAGTTGTGCGAGCGTGGTCCTGGTTGATCTAGGCAATTTTACCTCACTCGGATCAATAGGAGGTCTGCCACCGAGTACCACTATGTCGTGCAAGGCCATGATGGTGTTTTCGACCATGTTGGTATGGGCCAAGTTCCTCGCTTCGATGCACTCAATGTGGGTCATGGGCTCAGGAGCGAGATAGCGCTCGATGGAGGGATATGCCGTTCTAAGGTCATATCTGACTGGCCGGTCTCTTCTGCACATTGCTACACTAGTGCTGTCATGGTTGGGGTGAGCTGGATTTTGGCAGTTGATGAGGAACTGCTGGGTCAGGAGCTCGTTATGTTGCCTAACAGGGAGGATTTCAGTTTCCTGGTGCAGGTGGTCAGGGTGTGTCATCATATGACAGGCTGTGGTCACACGGAGGGCGGCATTCTGCAACGTCTGTAGGTTCCTCCACTGGGTGTCACTGATGGAAGGTGACCAAATAGGGGCAGCATAACTAATGAGCGATCTGCCGATCGACTTGTAGGTGATCGCGATCGTCTCTTTCTCCTTGCCCCAACTGCTCCCGGCTATTGCTTTGAGCACCTTGTTTCTGCTTCTGGCATTTCTGGCCACGTTCTCTGCGTGTTTGGCGAATACGTAGAGAGGGTCAAACGTGACCCCAAAAATCTTAGGGTTGTTTAGGGTTGGAATGCTCCGTTGATTTGTATGTCAAGCATTTGTTTGACCTCCTTCGTCCATGTGGTAAGCAGCGTAGCTAAAGATTTGGTGGCAGAAAGCGAAAGGTTTCTGCTGGCGAAAAAGTCTGCAAGAACCGGCAGGTAGCTGTTCAATCGCGTCTCCAGATTTTTGACGTCTTTCCCCGATGTTATGATGGTGCAGTCATCGGCATACGACACCATTTTGACATCAGGGGGCGGAGAGGGAAGGTTGGAGATATAAAGATTGAAGAGCAGGGGAGAGAGGACTCCACCTTGCGGTACTCCCTGCTTCAGCTTCCTGTTTCCTGACGATGCTCCTCTGAACTCCACGTGGGACTGCCTGCCTGAGAGGTAGTTTAATAACCATCTCTTGGTGTTGTTTGGGAGGGAGTTGTGGAGCAGGATCGTATGGTTGACCATATCAAATGCCTTGGAGAGGTCGAGAGCGACGTTAATCGACCTTTCGTGCGGTCGCTTGCTGTTAAGGCCTTACGTGATGGTGGTCGCTAGTTCGCAGAGTGCTGTAGTAGTGCTGTGGCCCTCCCTGAAGCCATGTTGGTGTTTGGCCGGGGGTAGGTGTTCTTTTAGGACTGGTAGAAGGAGGGATTCGAGGACCTTTATTACTGGTGACAGTAAGGTTATGGGCCTGTAGGACGCTCCTTGGTCTGCTGGCTTACCGGGTTTTAGTATGGGTATGATAATGTGGTTGTTGTTGTTGTTGTAACGGCAGGGTTGACTTTTTTGTACGTAGTATGAAAAGAGAGAACAAATAGGTTAAAAAGGAAAGTGGATGTTGAGTTAGAGGAAAGTAGCAGCCTCGAATGGATGGGTCCGGAGTGTAATGGGTGTGAGAGTGTGATTGGATTCATGAGCAATTGAAAAGATGTAGTGTATCGTAAGGGCTATCGGTGACCTCCAGATAGCTGCCTTTGCTGTAATGCTGCTACGTCTGATGTCTAACCTTGGGCGAGGACTGGCACAACTATCACTACAAGACATTCTCGCTCGAATTAAGTCAGTCTAACTGATGCTAGAGATCACTATTAAAGGTTCTGCGGTAATCCCAATCTCCCCATTACAATGGAAACGCCATTCTTACGTAGTTATTGAACGCTTTTTGTCATGTATACATATAATTGTGTATTGTGTAAGTGTTTAGTGGTTAATGGAAAATATAATTAACAAAACGTTATTTCTGGTGTCACTCTCTGCCCGCCTCCAATAAAGCTTCTTAGGTATTCGACTGCATTCTTTTCTTCTCTTTAGCCTCCAGCACAAAATTTACTATTTCAGCCAATTGTTTGGCCTGGACATCCTCCCGCATCAGTAGTTCCATACACATGTCAAGCGCTTCGCTGGACAATCGTGTATTAAGCAGTGATGAAAGGCCATGCATGGCACAATATACCTCTGGATCTAGAGGAACTAGAGGGGCTTCTCCGTCACCTTCTTTTTTAGCCTTTGGTTTACCCATTTTGACTTTTTGAAACTGGAAGAGTTGAAGTTGGAAATGAAATTGAATTGGGTTTTTAGTTTCTAGCATTCAGCTAACAAGGCAGTTAAACTTGACAAGAAAAGACAGAGATCTTTAATCCTTAGGAAGAAATGACCTTACTGTTACATATTCTACTTTTGCAGGTCAGTTTTTAGACAAACTAAAATTTCCACTCTTATCCATCAAAGCGACTCTAACTTGGCCGGCAGAAACAGCTGAGCGTAAGCTAAGGTCGGCCCTTTCCGACATCGATATACACTGCTCGCCACTTGAATAGGACACCTCTAAAGTCGATTTTCTATAGTTAATTGCTGCTAAACCAATCCATCTAGGAAAATAATTTTTGTTTAAAGTTTATTTAAATGTAGTAATTAGACGAAAATTACAAAATTATTCAAAAGTTGTAAGTATACAAAAAACATTGTTAACCAATAAGTAACAAATTTTGGAGTCTTCATTTTGCACCACTTGAATAGGACACTTTATCTAAAAACCATTTAAGAATATTTCAATCCTTTTCAAATAACAATATTACTTAAATAACAAATTACTAACATGTTTTTAAACCAAAAAAAGTTTTTAATAGTGTGTTGAGCCTCCTTTTTTTCCAAAACCTCACACATTCGGTCTGGAAGGGATGCATACAATTTTCCCAAATAATTCAACGATATCGAGAACCATGCTAATTTGATAGCTGCAATTAGTTCGGGAACGCTCGAATATTGCTGACCTGATCCATATACTTCACGTGTTAGCCATCCCCACACATTCTCAATGATATTCAAGTCCGGTGAATAGGGTGGCCAGTTTAATAACTCCACGTTTTGGCTCGCTATATACGATTTAGCATTATCATGTTGATTAATCCATTTTAGATTTGCAAAAAGAGTTTGGAAGTGTGGAAAGGCCTCTTTCAATATACCATTATAACACAACGCATTCATGGTGGTTGGAATAAATTTAAGCTCACAGGTGCCATAATAGGAAATGGCCCCCCATACCATAATACCTCCAGCACTGCTGTGCAACTTATCAAGATGGTGTGGTTCTTTTCGAAGATCATGAAAATAGTAGCTGTAGCCATCGGGGCCCTCCAAATTAAACTTTTTTTCGTCCGAAAAGACAACACGTTGCCACTCCGAAGTCCAGGTGACATGTGCGCGCGCGAAATCAAGGCGTTGTAACTTCCGAGCCGGGTTAAGAGGTGGCTTCTTCTTGATTTTTAGTCTCTTCAGGTGTGTGTAGCATTATTAATAACACGACGCATGGTTGTCAAACTTGCTTTAACGTTGCATTTTTCCCTTATCTTGGCCAAAGAGTCGTCCGAATTGGAAGCTTCTCTTAATATAAGTCGCTTGTCCGCGATGGTAAGCACACTGTGGGTGCGGCCCTTCATGTTTTTACCATAATTAGCCTCATTATTTAAAAAATTTGTTATGGCGTGACGGCTCCTGTCGACTTATTTTTGCTATTTTGGCAATAGAAAGGCCAGATTCCTTGTAAGCTTGAATTTTTCCTTTCTCCGACTCAGATAATGAAGTGCCACGCCCCATTTTAATTTTTTTTAATTTTATATACACTTCAATTAAAGCAAAAAGTTTAAGTAAACCAAAATTTGTGTGCACGTGTCAACGATACCGACCAAATAAAATGCATGTTCTATTCAAGTGGCGCAAAAATTCCATTGAATTTTTGCGAATGCTCACATAAAGTGCAAACAACTTTATAACGGTTCTATTCCAAAACTTGGAATATACCAGAAAGAGCGAAGAATGCTTGCACAAAGATAATATGCAAAAAATACCGTTATTCTACCATTTCGTTTTCGAGTTACGAGCAGTTTTAAAGAGAGCATACAGGGTGTCCTATTCAAGCGGCGAGCAGTGCATATCCGTTACTCAGGGGAAGAAATGTTCAATAACCTTCCTGTCTTTCAGAAGGGGAAAGCCGAAAAGTATGCAACATTTTGGTAACTCGGCTACAAGGACCATTTTATTAAAGGGTTGTTGGTGATTCTAGATGATTTTCGTGTGCTGAACACATAAACTGTTTTCAGAAATGGTTCTTCACGTTGAGATTTTTAGGAAAGTAGCAGCCTCGATTGGGATGGGTTCAGAGTGTAATGGGTGTGAGTGTGGTAGGGTTCATTTGGCAATTAAACAAATGTAGTGTGTCGATGGCATGAGTCGGTGACTTCTGGATTTGTACGCACTAGGTAGCTGTTCAACTGTCTACTACTCTTCCCTGATCGTAGTTGAGCCAGCTTTGATCTTGTCGTCCTGGGCAGTGATCGATAGCTGGCGGTCTGCCTCTGAGCACTACATTTTGTTGTAGTGCTGCTACTGTACTATCGACCATGCATGTATGTGCGTCATTGCGAACCGCAGTGCATTCGTCCTCCTTTGGTGGGTAATTGGGGAGAAAACGTTCGATGTCTGGCTTGACTGTCCTTAGATCGAACCGAACGAGTCTGTCGCGTATGCTCATGGGGCCTTTGGTGCTGTTGTGGCTGCGTGAGAAGGGTGCTGTGTTGTTTAACATGGAAGGATCTCTGTTTCCTGATGCAGGTGGTCTATGTGCGTCATCATGTGGCATCCAGTAGCCACTCGAAGTGCTGCGTTTTGTACGGTTTGCAGGTTTCTCCACTGCGTGTCGCTTAATGACGCTGACCAGATGGGTGCTGCATAGTTGATAAGTGATCGTCCGTTAGCTTTGTATGTGGTGGTGATCGTCTCCTTGTCTTTTTCCCCCATCCACTTCCTGCTATTGCCTTTCATGCCTTGTTCCTGCTCCTGGCCTTCTTTGTAATACTTTCTGCATGCTTGGAGAAGACATACAGCGAGTCAAATGTGACCCCCAGGATTCTCGGTGTGTATATCCAGTATGATGATTTATTTGCTGACAAAGAGAGGTTTCGGCTATTAAAGAAATTGGCCAGTTCTGGAAGGTAGCTGTTGATCCTTCCTTCTAAGGTTTTGATGTCTCTGCCCGTTGTTGTGACTGTGCAGTCATCGGCATATGAGACCACCTTTACCTCATTTTGGTGGTGTGGGGAGGCTGGCAAGGTTTGGCACGAGGGCCTGCTTTTTAAGCCTAAGTCCCTCTTCCCTCCAGAACAATATCTGCTGATTTGCTCCTTTCTCCTAGGGGCGCCGTTTCACGGTTGAGCTGAGAGGCGAGCGATCTTGCAGGAGTACCTCAGGGTAGTGTTCTCGGACCGGTGCTATACTCTCTTTTCACCTCGGATCTGCCGTATCCAGTTGCACATCGCACCTTTATCGCCACGTACGCTGACGATACCGCTTTTCTTGCATCCAGCACAAGCCGCAAAAGAGCATCTGCTAAGGTCCAGCAGTTCCTGGATGGCTTTGGTCGTTGGGCGAACCGCTGGAACATACACTGCTCGCCACTTGAATAGGACACCCTGTATGCTCTCTGTAAAACTGCTCGTAACTCGAAAACGAAATGGTAGAATAACGGTATTTTTTGCATATTATCTTTGTGCAAGCATTCTTCGCTCTTTCTGGTATATTCCAAGTTTTGGAATAGAACCGTTATAAAGTTGTTTGCACTTTATGTGAGCATTCGCAAAAATTCAATGGAACATGCAACATGGAACATAGAACATGCATTTTATTTGGTCGGTATCGTTGACACGTGCACACAAATTTTGGTTTACTTAAACTTTTTGCTTTAATTGAAGTTGAATATAAAATTAAAAAAAATCAAAATGGGGCGTGGCACTTCATTATCTGAGTCGGAGAAAGGAAAAATCCAAGCTTACAAGGATTCTGGCCTTTCTATTGCCAAAATAGCAAAAAAAAGTCGACAGGAGCCGTCACGCCATAACAAATTTTTTAAATAATGAGGCTAATTATGGTAAAAACATGAAGGGCCGCACCCACAGTGTGCTTACCATCGCTCACAAGCGACTTATATTAAGAGAAGCTTCGAATTCGCACGACCCTTTGGCCAAGATAAGGGAAAAATGCAACGTTAAAGCAAGTTTGACAACCATGCGTCGTGTTATTAATAATTGCTACACACCTGAAGAGACTAAAAGTCAAGAAGAAGCCACCTCTTAACCCGGCTCGGAAGTTACAACGCCTTGATTTCGCGCGCGCACATGTCACCTGGACTTCGGAGTGGCAACGTGTTGTCTTTTCGGACGAAAAAAAGTTTAATTTGGAGGGCCCCGATGGCTACAGCTACTATTTTCATGATCTTCGAAAAGAACCACACCATCTTGATAAGTTGCACAGCATTGCTGGAGGTATTATGGTATGGGGGGCCATTTCCTATTATGGCACCTGTGAAGTTAAATTTATTCCAACCACCATGAATGCGTTGTGTTATAATGGTATATTGAAAGAGGCCTTTCCACACTTCCAAACTCTTTTTGCAAATCTAAAATGGATTAATCAACATGATAATGCTAAATCGTATATAGCGAGCCAAAACGTGGAGTTATTAAACTGGCCACCCTATTCACCGGACTTGAATATCATTGAGAATGTGTGGGGATGGCTAACACGTGAAGTATATGGATCAGGTCAGCAATATTCGAGCGTTCCCGAACTAATTGCAGCTATCAAATTAGCATGGGGATCGAGCCCATCGTTGAATTATTTGGGAAAATTGTACCGGAAACCGAATGTGTGAGGCTTTGGAGAAAAACGGAGGCTCAACACACTATTTAAAACTTTTTTTGGTTTAAAAACATGTTCGTAATTTCTTATTTAAGTAATATTGTTATTTGAAAAGGATTGAAATATTCTTAAATGGTTTTTAGATAAAATGTCCTATTCAAGTGGTGCAAAATGAAGACTCCAAAATTTGTTACTTATTGGTTAACAATGTTTTTTGTATACTTACAACTTTTGAATAATTTTGTCATTTTCGTCTAATTACTACATTTAAATAAACTTTATAAGAAAATAAAAATTATTTTTCTAGATGGCTTGGTTTAGCAGCAATTAACTATAGAAAATCGACTTTAGAGGTGTCCCATTCAAGAGGCGAGCAGTGTATGTA
>JBAMBO010000088.1:0-28053 GCA_037044535.1 Lordiphosa magnipectinata | reverse complement strand
TCTCTTCGAGTGCGGACGTCTGTGCCTTATCTGTTGTCAGTGCTTTTGCTTATTCTGTTTTGATCTTTTTTTTTACACGCGCACGTGTGCCTTCGGCAAACCTCAGTGTAACAGAAATTAATTTTCTGACCATGGCCCCAGGGCCACCCAATTTAGGGGATAACCGCTTTGCTAGTCTCAGCGTTAGCCCCAAAGCGAAGAAAAAACGATATCAAAAATTTCCAGAGGAATTCCCTGAATTGCCTCAACCCACGCAGCAAAACCCAAGGTTCATAATCATTGCCTCCAAAAACACCGATAAGCCAATTTCCGAGTTCTCGTGCTTTGCAGTACATCGAGCTCTAAATATCATAAGCAAAGACATAATCTCGATCTCCACCCTTCGTGATGGCAATCTGTTGATGCTGGTAAAATCTAAGGAAGTCGCCGAAAAATTCACCAAAGTTACCCATTTGTCAGGCATCTGCGACATCGAGTGCAAACTACATGATACCCTTAACTTTGTTAAGGGCACCATATATGCTCCCTACCTTGTCAATATTCCCGAAGAAGAAATAATTGAAGAGCTTAAATCCCAAAATGTGCATTCCGTTTTCAAATTCTCCAGAATGATTGATGGCAACGCAAAACCAACTGGTGTAATTTTGATCACCTTCGACCTTTACAGTTTACCAAGCAAACTGGACATCTCCTGGCACACCGTCAAGGTAAGGGAATACATCCCTAACCCGATGAGGTGCAAGACATGCCAGCTATTAGGCCACACAGCAAAGCACTGTAAAAACCCCGCTACATGCGTAGCATGTAATTTGGTTCCCCACCTCCCGGAGCCCTGCACACGCACATTCTGTGCTAACTGCAACGGCGATCATCCCGCCTCCTCTTCATCGTGCCCAAAATACCAACAACAGAGAGAACTTCTGAAAATAAAAACAACGAAAAAGTGCAGTATGCGAGAAGCACGAATTATTCTAAAACAACAACAACCAAACATAACAGTTAACTCATCAACCACCTATGCTGCTGTCGCAGTTAATCAACCAACTCCGCCCTCCACGGCAACCAAATCCAACAATGCAAATACATCAAATTGCGATAAGCAAGAACCTCTCCGAGAGCCTGTCATTACAGACTCTCCATTGCCTCAGGCAGTACCCTCTGCCTCCAACATCTCTTCACAAACCTCACTCTCTTATGAAAGCTACAAAAAATCAATCGAAAAATCTCGTGCTCTTAGATTAGAGGCACAAGAACTCTTACTAAAAAATCAAAACAACACAAATTCACTAAACGAAACAATCGATTCAAATGACTCAAATCTCTCAAGAGATAATAAAACCGAAGATTCGGATACATCAATTCGAATACATCAATTGACTCGTAGTCAGGTCTCTCTCCATTGATATATCTTTATATTGTAAACATAAAACATCTCCCCTAAAACTTACAATGCCTATTAAAATATTACAATGGAACATAAATGGTATATTTAATAACTATAACGAACTTACACTTTTGATAAAAGACCACTCCCCAGATGTTTTATGTTTGCAAGAAACACACTTGTCACACAACTTTAAAAATTTTACATGCCCCAAGGCATATACTGGCTACTTCTACAACCTGCCACAAAACACATCGGCCAAGCAAGGTATCGGTGTGCTTATTAAAAGACACATTCCTCACACTCACACCTTTATAAACTCAAACATACTTTGCTCCCTCCTAAAGCTTAACCTTGATAGTGCTATTAGCATCATAAACACATATATTCCGCCCAGCCAAGGATTTACTAGCATCGAAATTACAAGCATTTTGAGCCAAATCAATGAACCACTCATACTATTAGGCGATTTTAATGCGTGGAGCTCTCTGTGGGGCTCGCCGAAAACAAATGCTCGCGGTAAAAACATTGAACGCGCAATAGCTTCGAAAAACTTAGTTATCCTTAACGACGGCTCTGCCACTCACCTCTCAACCCACAATACCTTTACCCATGTGGATATCTCAATGATATCACCACAAATTGCTCATAGGTGCAGCTGGTCTATTCTGGGTGACCCCCATGGTAGTGACCACTTCCCAATAACCATACAACTTTCCACCCAATTTAGCCCTGATAATTCCCCACCGCTTCCAAAGTATAAGACTGATCATGCAAACTGGGAACTGTTCGAAAACAAATGCGAAAAAATTGGAGAAAACTGGGTTGCTGGATGCCTTAATCATCAAGTAGCTCAACTAACAAAAGGCATAAGAGCTGCCGCTAACTCCAGTATTCCACAAACCAAACGGGTGCGACACAAAGCGAAAGTCCCCTGGTGGAACCATTCCCTCCAGCAGCTTAGAGATGAAAAACAGCTCCTTTTCCACTCATATAGATCCCTTATGACAAGTTCTGCTCTAATCAAGTACAAGAAAGCCAACGCCATATTCAAAAAAGCAGTTCTTTCGGCCAAACGAAATTGTCTGGATAACTTCACTTCTCGAATCTCTCCACTATCTACAACTAAGAAAGTTTGGACCGACATAAAAAGATTAGCGGGTGTTCCACCCACGCCTCTCAAGTACATAAAAACTGCCTCAGGACTGGTGACCTGCTCCCACCGCATTGCAGAGGAGTTTGGCAAAGTCTGGTCAAAGTACTCTGCCGACAGCAATTTCTCTGCCGAATATTTACACCAAAAAAACCTCTATCAGACACTAACCTACCAACCAAACGCCTTGTCTGCTTCCGCACGATGCTTAGATGCCAATTTTACATCAATAGAAATCGAAGCAGCACTTGCAAATGCAAAAGGGAAAAGTCCAGGCGCGGATAGAATATCATATCCCATGCTTAAGCATACCCCAATCTCTCTAAAAACGAAACTTCTAGAGATATTTAATACCATGCTAGATTTTGGCGCCTACCCACACACATGGAGATCAGCCGTAGTAATTCCAATAGCAAAACCAAACAAAAGTCCCCACGAAGTTAACAGCTTCCGTCCGATATCTCTGCTATCCTGCTTAGGTAAAACTATCGAAAAAATGATAGCCCAAAGACTGATGTGGTTTATCACCCGCCATAATTTAATCTCGCATAACCAGGTAGCATTTAAGCAGAAACACAGCACAATGGACGCTTTGTTGCGTATTCAACACTTCGTGTCGAATGCTCTTTCGACAAAAAATCACGTCTCCATTCTGGCGACGGATTTTGAAAGAGCCTTCGATCGCGTGGGGCTACATGCAGTGCTTTGTCGTCTCGAGCGCTGGGGCGTTGGTCCTAGGCTTTATAACCTTATAAAGGCCTTTATGACCAATCGCACTTTCAGGGTTCGAGTCAACAACATCACTTCAAACACCCACAATCTCTTCAACGGAATTCCACAAGGCTCCCCACTCTCCGTAGTTCTCTTCATAATAGCTTTCCAAGAACTTAACAGCATTTTGATAAGACATAAGGACATCCAGGTATCAATCTACGCCGATGACGCTATCATTTTTACTAAAATAAAAAATTTGACCACTGTAAAGAACAAATTTTCCGATATACTACAGGACGTAGAATCTTGGGGAGCCTTGTCAGGTGCCTCTCTCGCTATTGAAAAATGTCAATTACTACACATTTGCCGCAAACACCGATGTAATTTCTCTGATATAGATTTCAAAAACCAATGTATAAAAAATGTAGATCATTTAAAAATTCTAGGCATAACCTTCGACTCCAAGCTTCTCTTTAAACAACATTGCATTAACCTTAGAAACAAGCTTGAAAGCCGTTTCAACATTATAAAATTCCTATCTTCTAAATATACTAGCATACACATAAACACTCTTATAAACATAACCCGTGCCCTAATGCTCTCTAAAATCGATTATGGCCTTCCAATCTTCGGATGGTGCGCAAGGTCTCACATCAAAAAAATTCAATCTCCATATCATGGTGCTGTTCGCCGCGCAATTAACGCATTCCCCACCTCCCCCGTCGCCTGCATTCTGGGAGAATCAGGACTACCCAGCATCTCGGATCGTATTGAAGAGTCAACCATGCAGCTCATTCCAAAACTATACACTACCTCCAACCACCTGTTAAAAAAAGACTTCTCAGCCATCTTTAAGCAAAAACGGAAACACAAGTGTCTCTCCACCCTCAGGCGATGCGTCAGCTACAGCACACAGCTCGGCTTGCCACTGCCTAATTCACACCGTCCCATCAAATCGCCTCCGTACTGGTCCAGAAAGAAGCCTAACATCAACATCAACTTATATAACGCAGCCAAAAGAAACACATGCAGCTCAGAGTTTCTAGCTCGTTTTTTAAGCGAAAAAGACAAGCTTGGAGCCAAAACTTGGCTCTACACAGACGGTTCAAAAACAGCTGATGACACCACCTTCGCCGTTGTTGACAGCGTAAACGCCATTATTGCTGGAGGATCCCTCCCTCAATATAACTCCATTTTCTCCGCCGAAGCATTTGCTCTACTAAAAGCCTGCCAACATGCTGCCAGCAACGAAGGACAGTATGTAATATGCACCGATAGTCTCTCGACAATATCAGCATTACAAAGCCGGGACCATAGCGATGCCACCGTCCAAAAAATAAGGAATCTCACTTCAACTCATCACAAAAAAATCACCATTCTCTGGGCCCCCAGCCACCAAGGGATCCCAGGCAATGAAGCCGCTGACAAGGCTGCCACCGATATGAGGTCCGCTGTATCCTTTCTTTTTACGCCAATCAACGCTAAGGATATAAAGAATCGAATCCTGCTACATCTCAATGAAAAGAAACAGGCTGCATGGAGACTCTTCATGCACAGATACAGTGCAATAAACCCAAGCTGCTCAAGAATCGTTCTTCCCGCTAACCTATGGAGACGGGCGTGCGGAATTTTCATCCGCCTGCGCATCGGACACACACAATGTACACATCAACACCTACTCACCGGTACGACACGGCCCCCCTGCCCACTATGTGGGGAAATTTTAACCACAACTCACATTCTGGATTCCTGCCGTAAACTAGAGAGCATTAGGGTTCACCTCTTTGGACCCCAGCGCCCCTCCGATTGTTTAGATAACTCCTCAGCACAAAACATATCGAAAATATACAATTTCATAAAAGAAGCTAAAATCAACATATAATGGCACTGTAGCCCAAATTTGCGAGTCGAAGGCCCTAGCAGCTAGTGCTCGTTAAACTATTATTAAGTTTAGTATTGTATACTAGATTTAACCTGTTAAAATAAAAAATAAATATAAATAGAATAACTGTTTCCAATATGGATTTGTACTCTTCAGCATTCATTTTGTTCGTAGTCTGATAAATTGGACCTACGACGTACCAGGAGAAGCATGGAATTCCTTTCCATTAGGCCGTCGAACATTCCTTTCACAGTCATTCCCAAACAAATTAATCTTGGTTTCATCGCTCCATAATATGTTTCTCCATTTTTTCTCCCCGGTGCATCCTACCCAGTCTTTGTGGTCCCTTGCAAAAGTTTGCCTCATGGTGATATTTTTTTTGCGCATTAGTGGGACTTTTCTGGTAATTCTTTCTGGTAGGTTGGCATCTTGTTGTCGTCTTCGGATAGTTGGAGCACTAACTGAATTCCCAATTTCGGCTGCAATTGCCTTCGATGACTTAAATGGGTCCTTTTTGCTCAAAGTTACTATGTAGTGGTCAAGGGTTTCTGTTGGTTTTTGTGGCCTTCCACGGGTTTCCTGTCTTGGTTTTCTTTCTAATGCATTTTTAACAAAATTATGAGACCTGTTCATTAATTTGGCGATGGCTCGTAAAGATTTGACTTCTTTTCTCAGACTAAGAACCAATCGAGCTTCTTCTTTAGTACAATGAGAATTTCGACCCATTTTTTCTGAAAAAAATAATTATTTAATTCTCAGTATTGACAGGAGCTATACCTAATTTACCATTAGTTACCAAAAGATCACTGATTACAAAATTATTCACTTGATACTTGTGAAAAACGGAGACTGTACCTATTATTATGATCAGGCGAAATGTGTGGTGGACTCGCAATTTATAGAAAAGCTTTGATATACGGGGCAGCCCCTCTTTCAACTCTTCGTCACAGTGTGGCCAGACATTGACAACAACAAAAAATTAAAAAGTTGTCAACACTAAAAGTACGAAAAAACCATTTATAATTAAAAAATTCTGGTGTGTACCTATTAATCTATCTAGTCGGCGCATCAGCTGTCCTCTTCAGACTTTATCCGTCTAGTGTTGGAAAGCACATAAGCCCCATCGTAGAGTTGCACCGTCTCTCAAATCGAGCTTTAAAGCACAGGTGGAGCTTAAAACTACAGACTGATCGCGGGGTTGCCTGATAGTCCAAGGTGCAAGCAGTGCGCCTATCACGCACAAGCAACCTCCTTTCTTGGCGCGGAAATTCGAATTTAAGAATATACTGAAATGCCGGTATCAAGGTCCCCAGCACACGATGATACATCAACACCATCCAAACGACCTCGATCTGACGCAACATCTAATGGAGAAGTTACAAATCATGGAAATGGATCGCTGATTGGTCTCACGTTGTTTCAACTCAAGTCTATGCTTGAAGAGATGTTTGACAACAAACTGGAGGGTGTTGCGACAAAGTCTGACTTGAACATAATAGCCGATAAAATCGATTCAGTCCAAAGCAACGTCAGTTAACTAGCAACCAAAGTTCGGGACCTAACTGACGAATATATAGTTCTTCGAGAAGAGCTCCAAACAATTAAGAAAGACCGAGAAAATGAAGCCAGAAGACTGCTACTTTTATAAGATGGTGCCAAGCGAAAGTGTTTGATAATAAAAAACATGCTAGGCGACAAAACCCCCTTTGATGCTGTTGTTGACCTTTGCAAGCACCATCTTAAGCTAAAGGAACGAGTGGAAATTGAGTTCTTAAAGACACTCCACGAGAACGGAGGAAAAATGAAATTGATGGTTATTGGTTCTATTGGAACTCTTCTAAAGAACTGATGTGCAATGCGGAGCCCGCAATCAACACCATGAAGCAAATATACGACCCAGACTTTAAAGTGGACCTGAAGTATGACACCGGAACTGAAGTTACGCGTCCAAAAAACTAAAAAGCGATCGTTTGGAAAACCCAACTATAAGCTGCAGCCAATATGTTACGCCTAAATGTACTTCTGTTTTAAAAATTTTGTCCTACAATATAGCTGACTTTGCAAATAAGTTAATATTTTCTCAATTTTTTAAATATGTCAATAATCACTGTATTTTTTTCCTGTATGAAACTTTTGTCTATAAAAATGAACTAATCTATGAACAATATTTCCCAAATCACGTCCTACACTGGATTCCGGCAAATAGAACTGCGGAACGTGGTCGAGCAAGTGGTGGTATACTCTACGGTATACAAAAGGAGCTCTTTCTCGATGGTATCTGTATATTTTTCACAATAGCAAACACAGTCGCGATTGAAGTCAAAAGCCCGAAAAGCAGTGCTGAGAAACTGCACATTTTGCCTGTGTACATAAACTGTAATCACCGGGACCAAGATTTTGAAGCTGTGTATGACTTTCGCTTGCTATCCGACTGCAACAATATCATGATCATTGGAGACTGCAACGCACGTATTGGCACAGAACAGGTAGTCACGCAATCGTACGAATCTGCCACTGATTTAGCGAGAACTGCAAGATGCGCCAAGTACAGGGTATGAAGGAATAACATAAGGTGGTCCCGTCGGCAACAGACATCCACTTATTGTATGCTTGCAATAAGTGCGAGTGAAAGGAACATAGTATACTGAGTGTCGTATTGAGTGTGAGTGAGGCGGCAATGTGATTGTTGATTAACCCTTAGCATGTCCGTAGGGTTTGAATATGCCATTTATAATAAAAAGACGAGACATTTTTTTAAAGTTGAATGTTTAATAATTTTGAATTACCAACTAAACGCTGCTTTTGGTTCTTAATACAAATATTTTGTTTAAGTACTTAACTTTAAAATATATTCTTATTTTAAAATAGAAAGAAATTACAAATTTATCCAGCTCTACATTTTGTGCTGCGATTACTAATATTTCTTTTAAATTTTTTGTTATTTTAAAATTTTCTTGTGTGTAATGAGAAAAAATGTTTTCTAGCTCTTTGAGCTTATTTTTGAAGTGATCCGACGGTTTAATAAGGTCGCCGTGAGACATCTCATCTACATAAGTGAATGTCGAACTTTGTTTGAAGCAGTCACTCATCGTTAGCTTTTTAATGACATAACCGGCGACATACTCTATGGCATCCTCCGTCAACTCATCCATTTCGATGCCTGCAGGTATGTTGTTCGCTATGCTTTGCTCGTCATCTTCAGGCTCATCATCTTCAGGCTTATTTTCCTTCCGCCTTCTTTTATATGTCTGACCTTTGATCGGTGTAGAATTCCACTGCGAATCATTAAAGTGTGTGCCACAGATTTGCGAGCTTTCACCCAGGCTGCACCCCAGGCTTTGTTCCCACAATTTTCTTTTCATATCACACTTCGGAACATGAACAAGACTCACTCCCGTCTCAACTTTGCAGCAAAATTTGCAATATTTCATATTATTATGTGCACGCTTAAGGGTTAATGAACAACAAAAAAAAATCCGTCCGCACACAACCTTTCTCGTCAATAAGCAAACGTCATAGAAGAACTAACATAGAAGCACACTTTGAAACGCCTCTCTTTTTTGAGTGATGTTAACTCCATTGTGACAAGTAGATACTTCATAGAGACAACAAAATCTGTTACTCAAAATTGCTGTCGACGTACGAAAACACGATGGTTAGAGGGAGACGGACATAGTAAAAAAAAATCAGAGTCAAAAAATAACTCAAAGAGCTAAAATGACAGCGAACAGATGACAAATATCTGAGTGAAAAGTTGTCATAGAAAAACTAACATAGAAGCACACTTTGAAACGCCGCTCTTTTTTGAGTGATGTTAACGCCATTGTGGCAAGGAGATACTTCAATAGTGACAACAAAATCTGTTACTCAAAATTATTGTCGACATAGGAAAACACGGTGGTTAGAGGGAGATGGACATAGTCAAAAAAAAAACTCGGAGAGTCAAAAAATAACTCTAAGAGCCAAAATGACAGCGAACAGCTGACAAATGTCTGAGTGAAAAGTTGTCGACGCAGCAAAGTGTGCTTCTATGTTAGTTTTTCTATGAAGTTGTCGACGCAGCAAAGTGTGATTCTATGTTAGTTCTTCTATGCAAACGTGCACTGAAATAAGTGTATACTTCGTAAAACTTTGGCTGCCGACGGGACCACCTTATGTTATTCCATCATGGTACAGGGTGGCTGATAAAAGAGGTCGCAAAATAATTGACGTGTGTGAATGTATGCAAATGACCCTCGTCAATGGCCGTAATAAGAGTGACCAGGATGGATAATACAAATTTTTAAGGGGAAATGCCTGTTCTAGCATCGACTACTGTTTAATCCAAGGGCAGTGGCAGGCCTTCACCGACATGGCAGTTGACGGCCAAATCTTCTCGGATCATATGCCACTTGTTGCGACTTTTGAGATGACTAACGTAACTTCCGCAACCCCCCAAGTCAACATTAATGCCAAAACTGCACTGGAATCAAAGGAAAAGGAGCAACTATGTAAGCTAGCTTGATAATGAAGTGGTACGGCTTTACCAAAGCTTCCACCATGATATTAACATAGCCAATGACCAAACAAAGATGATAGTAAAAGCAGCAGAAACTATGCAGACAAAAGCAACTAAGCACAACAAGCAAGCGTGGTTCGACTCGACATGCATGCGATTTGAGGACTTGGTTTTTGATTTATTAACACACTACAGAAAGGAACACACAAGACTCGAAAAAAAGCAAATAAGGGATATAAGGCCCTGTGTTATAGCAAACAAAATAAATACTATTTAAATCTGGAAGTAGAGCTCTACAACGCACACAATTCAAAAACTTACTGGACAATTCTTAAGTCTATAAATAGAAACCCAACCATCAGGAAAATTCAAGTTGACGCACCGTCCTTAGCTCAGCATTTTAAGCAACTACTGTGGATTTCAAACTCGGAAATACAAATACAATATGCTTTGCCAAACACGGTTTCAACAGACCTAGACAGATGCATCTCGACATCGGAAGTTAACGAGGCCATTGGCAACTTGAAAACTAACAAAGCGCCGGGGGATGACAGAATATCTGCTGAATTTTTTAAGAACGCGTCGTAAAACTTCATAGAACTGCTCACACAAGCCTACAATCACATGCACAATGAAGGGACCTTCCCAGAATCGTTTAAGCGTAGCATTATCTTCCCAATCTATAAAAAGGGAGACCCATCTAACGCCAGCAACTACAGGGGAATATCTTGCCTTAATGTCATTATGAAAATTTTAGCCGGAGTGCTACTGTCCCACTTGACTAAATGGGTTAACAAGATGAATCTACTAAGTGAATTTCGGAATGGATTTCGAAAGGGCTATTCTACAGTCGATAGCATCTTTGTTCTAACGTCAATTGCTCAGTCCTATCTCCAGTCCAAAAAAAAGTTATATATATTTTTTATTGACTTTAACACTCAGAAAAAATTTTTACCTAAAACTGTTGAAAATTACCAGAAATTTAAGTCCATTTTACCTAAAATGACAGCCAAGGAATATATAGACTTAATTTCAGGCCTCTATTACCTAAAGTGTTCTAGTCAATAAATTTGATTTTTAGGTAATATCGGACCTAAAATTTTAGGCAATGTATGGCCATAAAACGTCTTTTTAGGTAATAGAAAGTCCTACATTTTAGTCAATAAACAAGCTTTTTAGGTAATATTTGACCTAAAATTTTAGGCAATGTAGTAACTTAAAACATCGTTTTTAGGTAATAGAAAGGCCTACATTTTGGGCAATAAATATCCGTTTTCTAATTTTTTAGGTAGTAGAATATATATTTATGATTGTTATTGAAATGCTTCAAAAATATAGACATAGTTTCAAAACTGATGCAAAATTTACACACATACATATGTAATTTGTAATTAATTTATCGACCTTTCTTTATTTGTTTATAACAAAAATGTTGGGAAATTATTCAAAGTGTTCTTCCAGGGATTATAAGCATTTAGATCATTAATAAATAATAAAATATATGAGTTATCTTCCGTTTTGATTGAAATGTCGAAAAAATATTTTTGTATAAACAACCATACAAGTTTGCTCTCTTCTGGATATTGTAAGTCTAGGGCTGTGAAAATCTTAAAACAAGCTTCAAGAATAGTTTTGAACTTATAAAATATGACAGCGAAGTAAACGAAAGACTCTTGACACTCCATAGCCATCTGATCGTAAAGAACCTCGATTCTAGTTTTAACGTAACTCAGCAGCTCTCCCTGTGTTGGGAAACTTATAAAAAAAAGATTTCCTGGAGTCGGCGGTAGTTATTTTGGCAATGAACTTCTTGCTTGCGCCACGACAGACCGTACGCCGGGCCGATGGAACTAACAGAGATTGATCAAGATTGACCTGTACAGAAACTTTAATATTTGTTTTGTAAAACTGTTTATTAACTTACCAATTTAAAACCAAACGACTGTTTTAATGTAGGCCACTTATCTAAAATCAGGTCTAGTTCCTTTGACTTAGCAAACGATTTAGATCGCTGTTTGTAAGTATTTTCCCAATGTGGCAAAACTTCATCGAGGGTTATGGTTCCATCAGAGTTGCATAACAGCCATGTTAATCCAAAATTTCATTCCTTTGGTTCTATATTAATAAACAAGTAAGAGCGTTGTAGTCGAGTTTCCCGACTACAAAATACCCTGTTCAATTGAGACACACATGCAAACACACTCTCATACACAAGCGCATGCACACATACGAGCGCACACATACACACACAAGCGCGCTCACACGCGGCCTGCGCAGGCAGCGCTGCCTGCATGAAGTGGCCGTCTCCTCCCCCCCCCCCCCCCGCTCCAATAAGCTAAATTGCTTAATAACTTTTGTGGTTTTGCTCGTATCTTATTTTCCTTTGGAGAGTAGTTAGATATAAGGCCTACGATGGTACATATTAAGCCACCAGGTTCTAACTTTAAAATTGTGGCTGTGACAGTTTTTTGCGGTTTAAGGGGGGTGGGGGTGGAATTTTCCAAATCTGAAACAAACTTGAACTGGGTATACACCTATGTGCATGCCAAAATTTGTGTCTCTATCTCTTATGGTCTCTGAGATCGACGCGTTCATACAGACAGACGGACATGGCTATATCGACTCGGCTGTTGATGCTGATCAAGAATATATATACTTTATAGGGTCGGAGAAGCTTCCTTCTGGCTGTTACATACATTTGCACAGCTTCATGATCCCCTTTTCCCATTTTTAATGGGAACAGGGTATAAAAATACGGAATAATATATGAATTTTTAAACTGTAACGTAATAGTCAGGGCTGATCAAGTCAATCAGGGATGCAATCAACATAGCATTGTCATGGACATTTTGTAAATTTTCCTTCTGCAAGAGAATTAAATTAACATTGGCATGCATGAATAAACGATTTTCTTACGTTATTTGTCCTTTACTTCAGATTATGCTCCAATTTTACTCGTGCTCCGAATAAATGTTTGGGAACTCTCTCCTTGAGATGTTCAGTCGTAAGGAGAATCACCGCTTCTTCGTCAATTCCGTGAGCTAATAACAAATGAAGAAATCGTTAGATTCATATTTACAAAAAAAGTTAATTACTACCTACCTACTAAGCATTCCAACAATTCTCTTCCATGCCTGTAAATTGATCAAAATTGGAAAAAATAAATTAAAAAATATAAAAACAAGCCATTGGGGTGTGTTCCATATATCGACGGCGACTTTTGTAAAAACGTTCGGATTTTAACTTCTCAAAGGCAATCGGATTAAATCCAAAAATAATTTGAATTTTCTTCGGACCCTCAAGATATATTTATCACTTTGTTTGTAAAGTTGTACCATTCGAATTTAAAATCACAAAGTTTTTACAAAAATCGCCGTCGAGATGTCGAACACACACTAATAATTTTTATTTCAAAGTCACTTCATAAATACAATTTGTTTAATGTTATTTTATTTTGTTTTCTTCGCACAAGGTTTTAAAATTTATTGTTTGTTTCACAAATATTTGAATTTTATTTTACAAAAATTTTGTTTTTAATGGACAAATTTTCATTATATCCAGACACGACTGTATATTTCTCTATACACGGACAAATTGCAATTAACGGTCAAAGGCAAAAAGACACCACTACACAGAAAACACATACACTTAGAGAAAAAATAGAGAATTTCGCTCTTGAATCAAGAGCATTCGTTCTCAAAAGTACGGTAAGAGTGAAAATTCTTGATCCAAGAGCGAAATTCTTTATTCAAGAGTGAATTTTTGATCCCGACATTCCTGATTCAAGAGTTTCAGCTCTTGATCCAAGTATGAATAATTTTTGATTCAAGAGTTTCGGTACTTGATCCAAGAACGACTAATTCTCAAAATGAAAAAATTAAAAAGAACATTTGGGGTGGGGGATGGTAGAGACACTACCGACCCGACCCGACCGACGTTGTCCGTCTCTCTCCCCCTCCCACTCACCATTATCAACCAAACCAACCACAACCCACCAAAGATTGTTTTAAACTGTGATTGATTTTCAGATAACCACATAGATATTTTTTTTTATACTCTGTACCGAAGGTACATAGAGTATATTAAGTTTGTGCAAAAGTATGTAACAGGGAGAAGGAATCATTTCCGACCTTATAAAGTATATATATTCTTGACCAGCATCAACAGCCGATTCGATATAGCCATGTCCGTCTGTCCGTCTGTCTGTCTGTCTGTCTGTCTCTCCGTCCGTCCGTATCAACGAAGAGATCTCAGAGATGGTAAGAGATAGAGGTTTGACATGTATGGGACATATATTTCTTATACTTGCAGGCAGATCAAGTTTATTTTCAATTTTTGCCACGCCCCCTCGCGCCCCCGCAATTTGGAAAAAACGTCATATCTCCTACAGTTTTGATGATAGGCTTGTACTTTCTAGAGATATCTAGTACTCAAAATTATTTATCGATTTGCTGAAGGAATGATAAAGATCGGATGAACGATGCTCAAGTTGTGAGCAAAAAACGGTCAGTTAACACACCCCACCCATAACCTAAGCATTGCGTTCAGCAGAAGCGAGAGAGAGAGAGAGAGAGAGAGAGAGAGAGAGAGAGAGAGAGCGCACTGCGTTGTGTGTTAACTGGCCGTTTGACTCGAGACCAAATGCGAGCTGCGACATTAAGGGTGCAGAGTATGTTATAGTCGGGCTTGACCGACTTTCTTTCTTGTTTTTTTACTTACTTTTCTGGGACTTGGACACGGTACCTCGAAAGACTGAAACACACACAGGCTACGGGCAGCTTAACGAGCTCAGCTATCTTCCGTAAGCTAAAAGACGCGACGAAATCACACTTATAAATAAACGCAGTTGCCTTTCGTACGCATCGCACAACAACAAACTGCGCATGCGCTCTCACTCTCTGCGAGAGCGACTCCAACGCCATTCTCTCAAACTTGAGTTGCCCTCGCCCCCCTTGCCTATAAAAAACCAAATTGAGAACGCTTAGAACGAATTTATCTCGATTCCAAGAGCGAAATTCTCGAAAAATCAAGAACGACTAAGTTTTTTTTCAAGAGCGTTCGTACTCAAATAATTCGTTCTAGTTTTTTCTTAGTGTATGTACATATGTATGTTTGTACATACATACACGATGCCCTATGTCCACACGGGACTGGAACAAGAAGATATATACGTACATATGTACCTAAATGAACAATGCACTTTATGTTTTGTGTGACGTTTGTTCAGATTTGTTTGTACCATAAAACATATGTATGTACTCACGTTTCCATTTATGTACATACATATGTATGTACATCTTTTTCTTCTAGTTCCAATCCCGTGTACATTTATTATTATTAGTCACTTCACTTATTTCAAACAAAAAAAAAAATTGTAATTACTTGTAAATAAGACAACCGTCCGGCGCGTGCAACGTAAATTAAGTAAGCAAGCGTCTAGATTTTTCGACACACACGGCACGCGTCGCTTTACCTTTTCGTTTTGTCTTCGGCTTTCGTAGTTGCCGGCGCGCAGCTGCGGTTGACTTTTGTCTTAGTTCGCAGTTGAATTGTAACAAATACATACACACAATTCTCTGTTGACGACGCACAGTAGCCGAAGTCGAGGAAATGTCTTTACATTGACGAGCAGCCCAACAACAACAACAGAAAAAACAACCGTTATTCGCGTCGAATGCTTGTGAGTTTTGTCGAAAAGAAACGACGCAGTTTCTTATAAGCAGTTCCGGCCAGCCATAGCTACCACGAGCCGAAGTCAGTCGTGTTTTTACGCAAACGCGAGCCGAACTCATGATTGTGTTAATCGGTGAGCATTAAATTTCAAGTAAAACGGCTGTAGTCTGCTCACAAACACAAGCACACTTTTTCGTCCTCTCCATTTGGCCGGCATGGCTTATGACAGAGCGTGCTTATTGCTGTAATAGTAATGGTTTGTATGATTATTTGAATTTGATTGTGGTGTAGAGTGACTTAGTTTGCAAACTAAATTTTACAACAACCAAATTCAATTATTCATATCATTCCTATGGCAGCTATATGAAAAAGACGTCCGATCTGCCCGATGTCGACTTATTTACAAAGCTTGATAAATATAAAGCACACGTGTCAAGTTTCAATAAAATAGCTTTGAAGCTGACTGCGTGACAGGGCTTTCTTTAAGGGCATATTTTTGTTTGTTTATTAACTTTTGTCTATTAAACCATAAAAGTCTACAACTTTTGCAAAGCACCATAATTTATGTTTTATTTAGGGCAAGAAATTGTACACTCTTAGAAGCTATTTTATGGTGGTAAACACTTAGAAAAGATTATATATAAACTTAAGCAACAATTATTTAATACTATTAAATAATTAAAAAATGGTATGGTAATTATAATCCTTAAATATTGTTCGGCGCAGCAGCTAATTTTAAGTAGCCTCCACAACTCTTGTTAAACCCCTCGCTAATTATCTATGTTCAATCATTTGCTGTTATCTTACTCTTCATACGCTCAACTCAAGCATTCTAAGCTTGAGTGCCTAAATCTTTGCCTTTGTTAAGTCAGTTGTAATTTGATAGCCATCGAGTGCAGCAGCATCTTCGCGATCGAACATTTTTGTGTATGACAATTTACCCACGGCCACGCCCTTTATAAAATAAATGTAACTGATGAAGAGAAATTTCTCGGTGCTTGTGTGTGCGAATCTGTTACATTTTTTGTCTTTGCTTTCGCCCTTTGCTTTGGCCATCTGCATAGAAACGTCTCGCAATAGAACGGTCATTCGCTTTGCTTCGATTCTAAAGGCCTGTTCTGAGAAGCGCGGAAAATAATTTTTTATGACGCAATCCATATAAAAACAAGAAAGAAAGTCGGTCAAGCCCGACTATAACATACTCTGTACCCTTACACTCGCATTTGCTCAGGAGTCAAACGGCCAGTTAACAACCCGCGCACAACGCGGTGCGCTCTCTAAGTTTCTCTCTCTCTCTCTCTTTCTCTTTCGCACTAAGATTGCCTGTGTTGAACGGTTAGGGTATGTTGCTGTGGTTATTGGTGGGGGGGTGGGTGGGGTTAAGTGGCCGTTTTTTGCCCATAACTTGAGTATCGTTCATCCGATCTTTATCATTCCTTCAGCAAATCGATAAATAATATTGTTTACAAGGTATCTCTAAAAGGAACAAGCGATCTATCTTCAAAACTGTAGGAGATATGACGTTTTTTCCAAATTGCGGGGGCGCGAGGGGGCGTGGCAAAAATTGAAAATAAACTTGATCTGCCTGCAAGTATAAGAAATATATGTCCCATACATGTCAAACCTCTATCTCTTACCATCTCTGAGATCTCCTCGTTCATACGGACGGACGGACGGACAGACGGACGGACGGACAAACGGACAGACGGACATGGCTATATCGACTCGGCTGTTGATGCTGATCAAGAATATATATACTTTATAGGGTCGGAAACGATTCCTTCTCCCTGTTACATACTTTTGCACAAACTTAATATACTCTATGTACCTTCGGTACAGAGTATAAAAACAGTAGCATAAACTTTCCGCGGCGAAATTTTGTTTCTGTATTCTGAGACGCGCTAAATAAATAGACAATTGGCCTATCGATAGTTGACGTATCAATAGTGGTGTGGGTCGTGAGTGGATTGAATGAACAGCTGATGCCATGGCGGAAATATAAGCAGCTCATTTTTTTGACGTCAAAATCGGCAATGCACGGGAAACATGAACCCAAAAGAAAACGCACCGAGAGATTCAATCGCGAGGAAACTATTAGCTAAGGGTCACAAATCAGCCCAAGAAAGTTACGAAATCAGCACTGGAGTGCCATACCCCTACAATCGTCTCCTATGCCAACGGACGCAAGCGTCCGCACTCGGTGGATGCCAAACGATGCGACTGCTGTGGGCAGCATTGCCAGCTCCAGCGGTGTGGGCGTGGCTGTCAAACGTGAACGCCAGGAGCAGGATTTTGAATTTACGGCAAATAAAACAATAATTTTGTATGAAAACTAAAAATATATTTTCCAATCTTTAGCATTGCGTTTCACTTGAGAGCCAAAATGATCGCACAGCCCAAATCCATGATTTGCAGATACTCCGAGCCGCCGTCCTGGAGACGATAGCAGCATTCCTACAAAGAAATGCATATTCAACCAACTTTGAATCAAGCTTCAAAAGTGCTACTACCCCCCATGTTGTCGCATATCTGGGCATTCGTCAGGGCCGCATGAAGCACTAGGTACTCCACAAACTGCTTCAGCTGACCCACACTGTAGGCCGATGAGCCAATCCCTTGTACACACTTCTCCACACGATTACAGGTGCCCGAACGGCAGACTTCCAAATAATTCTTCAAGTAGTAGTCCGGGATTATGCCCGACATCTCAAACAGATCAGCCTTGTTGACGACATGCTCGACCCCATTAAGACGATAGCCGCCCGATATCTGTAGAATTGACTTGTAGGCCTCCTCCTCGATCTGCATCTACGCCAAGTGTGTCTTAAACGGGCAATAATTTGATCCTCGCCCAACGCCTTGAACCGGAATTTGATGCCGCTACTTCCATCAACATACATATCTGTGTTCCTGTTGCGCAGCTTATTTAAACTATTTTTGAAAAAAAAAAACACTTTCAGCTTTTGTTTGTAAACAAAACAAAACAGCTGACTACCAGTGTGGCCGTTTCTGTATTTGGTCTTTTTGACTTATATATGGGCTCACTAATAATTTATGTGGATGCTAAATTTATTATGTGCAATTTAGCGAGCTAAATTTTCCGCGCTTCTCAGAACAGGCCTTAACGGTGATCTCGTGTTCGTTGTTGTTGCAGCTGCAGTCAAAAACGAGAGCGTAAGTTAAAGCCGGCTCTAACCGACTTCGATATACCCGTTACTCATGCATAGAAATGTTTAATAGCCATCCTGTGTGCCTGAGGTGATACAGCCGAAAAGTATGTAATTTTTTTAACTCGGCTATTTATCATCCGATCTTGATGAAAATTGGAGGGCTTATAGATGTTGCGAATATAAACTTGAGTTTTTAATTTGAGATCGATATCTCAAAAATTGTGGGAGTTGTTTAACATTTTTTATTGTGGGGGCGGGGGTGGGCGTGGCAAAAATTTGAAATAAACTTGATCTACGTGCAGACAATAGGAGTCTACATTTCAAAATTGGTTGCTCTAGCTCTTCTAGTCTCTGAGATCTAGGTGTTCATACAGACAGACGGACAGACGGACATGGCTATATCGAATCGGCTGTTGATGCTGATCAAGAATAAATATACTTTATATGGTCGGAAACGATTCCTTCTGCCTGTTACATACATTTGCACGACTTTAGTATACCCATTTACTCTACGAGTAACGGGTATAACAAGTGCTATATTTGACCGGCTTAAATCTATTTGTGCTGAGATGGATGATCAGAGCCTGAACAGCATGGTGAATACGTTCTAAGTGGACTGCTGGAATCATTAAATAAGCTGGAGTCTAATTTTATCATTGCGCATGCAGGCCTGGAGTAGCTGAATTTCGATTTCATATCTAGTGAGCTGCCCGGCAAATTTGATCTTACTCTGTTGAGTTTTAGAGCTACTCTCCAGCGTGAGCTTAGTACACGTGAGCCGGCTCAACACTGTTCCACCTTCAGAGTCAATACGAACGAGTCCCAATCATTAGTGGTTATGTCCAATCGATCCCGCTTGCCTCTGTTGGAGCTGCCTGAATTCAATGGGGCATATACAGAGTGGGCACACATCAGGGAAATATTTGGGCTGGGCAAGGCAGATGCATCTGTGGGCAAGCTGCGAGAGCTGACGGACAAGGTTACTTCGCACCTCCGGGCATTAGAATCGCTTGCCACCACGGAAGAAGTGACTGACTGCATTCTCGTGCAAACTTTGCTCCAGAAGCTGGACAAGAATACTCAGGCCAAATGGGAGGAAAGTTCTCCGAGCAACGAGCTGCCATCCTGGGAGAAATTATCAGCCTTCTTGGAGAAGCGATGCCGAACGCTTGAGAATGTGCAGCACGCTATTCAAGAGCGGGATGGTCAGGTTGGCAAGTCTGGAAAAACTGTGAGTACGCATCAGAGAAAGTCGTTTGTAGCTGCAAATGCTTCGCCAGATACGTGTATAATTTGTGACGGCACAGATTTACCACTGCAAAACATTCGAAAACTTATCGCCAATCGCTCGTCATAAAGAGGCTAAGAGGCTTTCATTGTGCCTTAACTGCTTAAAAAGAGGCCATCAAATGAGAGATTGCAAATCTGGTTCCTGTCGTTCTTGCTAATTAAATCATCACACTCTTTTGAATGACTGCTACTCAATCTAACACTCAAAATTCTGCCCAATCAACCACATCGCAATCTACTGCCATGATCGCTATGTCTTGCCTTGTCTAAGCCTTGCCTCAAGCCTTTATATCTCACTCTTCGTCTGATGTTGTGCTATTAGCCACTGCTGTATTCCTAATAAAAAACCGTGCTGGCACACTCGTACCTTGCCGTGCACTTTTGGACTCAGGGTCTCAAATACATTTCGTTACAACTCGATTCGCAAACCAACCTCAACTTCGCAAAACTAAATCGCAGGCTGCAGTCTCAGGTATTGGAGATACCAATTTCTCTACCGAAGGATACTCAGTCGACCTCGTGCTGAAGTCGCGGACTTCAGATTTCACTACCAGCCTCACTGCCATAATTGCGCAACCGATTACTGACAATCAGCCAGGCATGTCAGTGAGCACTACCAATTGGAACGTTCCCTCAAATATTCAGCTGGCCGATCCCTCGTTTCATTTACCACAACGGATAGATTTGCTCATCGGAGCAGGTCTGTTTTTCGAGTTGTTGTGCGTGGGGCAGATTCAGGTTCCACATGGAATACCATTGCTACAAAAAACCCATCTTGGTTGGATCCTCTCTGGTGGCGGTCATAGGACCCAAAAACTGTCATCTTTTGTCGTTAGCCAAAGGTCATCGGAAGGCACCAATACCAGCACTCCACTGGGCGATTTGGTGCGTCGCTTCTGGGAAGTGGAGCATACCTTTGAGCCAATATCTAAAGCTACAACGGAAGAGCTTCAATGTGAGGAGCACTTCAAAAGCCACTACACTCGATTACCCTCTGGGGAATATTCTGTTCGCTTGCCAATGAAGCGGGGATTAGAGTCTCTGGGAGATTCCCACTTACAGGCCTAGCATCGATTTAAAAACTTAGAGCGTAAACTCAATCGCAACCCGAATCTCAAGGCAAAATACTCTGCATTTATTAAGGAATATCTGACCCTCAAGCATATGTCTATCGTACCTAAAGCAGAAGTCCACAAATGCAAATATTTCCTGCCGCACTATTGCGTAGTTAAAGAAGACAGTACTACAACAAGTCTGAGAGTTGTATTCGACGGCTCCGCAGCGACAACTTCTGGGTTCTCATTAAATGAGCTTCTTATGGCAGGACCCACAATTCAGGCCAATCTTTTCAATATACTGATTCGCTTTCGTACATTTCCCATTGCTCTTACAGGTGACATCTGTAAAATGTACAGATGCATTCGGGTCCCTGCTCCTGACAACATGCTTCAGTGCATCTTGTGGCGAAACTCTCCTGACGAAGACATTCAAGTCTATAAGTTGGACACGGTCACCTACGGGACAAAGCCTGCCGCGTTTCTTGCCATACGCGCAATGCATCAACTGGCCATGGATGAGGCTTTATCATACCCTTTGGGCTCGCTAGTCGTCTTAAGAAACTTCTACGTTGACGATATGATATCTGGAGGCAGTTCTACTGAAGAAGTTCGTGACATCATGCATCAAACCACTCAGCTTCTTGCTCGGGGGCTCTTTCGATTAAGAAAGTGGTGCTCCAACTCACCGGATGTACTTCATGATGTCCCAGAGAAGGACAAGGAAAGCTTCCTCAAATTTGATGACGGCATCGATGTGACCAAGGCGCTTGGTTTGGCCTGGGCGCCGCATAACGACATGTTCTTTCTCACTTTTGCTCCACAGATAGGCTCTGGCAAGCACACTAAGCGTTCTGTATTGGCCACTATTGCACGATGCTATGATCCACTTGGGCTCATAGGACCTACCTTGACCAGAGCGAAAATCATCTTGCAACGCATGTGGAGAGACAAGTTGCACTGGGATGAAAGCTTGCCTCCGTCCTTGGAAGCGTCTTGGAGCGGATTTTGCAAAGATTTTGCTAATGTAGAACACGCCACATTTCCTCGCTACTTACTGCAGTCCAAAGGTAGCTTCGAGATACTTGCCTTTTGTGATGCCAGTCTGGAGGCCTACGGAGCATGTATTTATGTTCGATCTCAAAGGCGCGAGTTGCCCCTCTGAAAACGCTTACAGTACCTAAGCTTGAGCTTTGTGCTGCCGTTCTGCTCGCACACTTAGTATCCGAAATCTCAAAAATGGAGCCGTTTGACTATGAGTTCCATTGTTGGTCAGACTCATCCGTTGTCCTTTCTTTGTTGCAGGAGGAACCATCCAAATTCAACATTTTCGTGGCCAACAGGATCTGTGCTATACAACAGCTGACTGAGGGTATGAAATGGCATTATGTTCCAACAGCTATGAATCCGGCCGACATACTGTCAAAGGGAGCTGCACCGAAGGAGCTTTTGCATTCAACACTTTGGATGAATGGGCCATCGTTTTTGCAACAGTCAAGATGCGGATGGCCAGAATATTGCCTACCTGAAAGCAAACTTCCAGAGATTCGCCACAAGGTCATGCTGTCATCAGATCGGTTCGACATATCGTTGTATTTCAAGTACATAAACTCATTTGGCATGATGCAGCTCATTTGGATATGTGGATATGTGTACAAGCTCTTAAAAAAAATTAAGTCGCCTCAGCTGACATCTGAGAACATTCGAGGAGGACTTCACTTACTGAATCGGATCATTCAAAGAGCTCAATTGTATCCAGAATACCATTCACTGGAAAAGAAGAGATGCGTTGACTCTTCAAGCAATATGGCTTCCCTTTCACCATTTTTGTATGAGTCTGGCTTGATACGTGTTGGTGGGCGGCTACGTCACTCAACCCTTGACTTTGACGCACGCCACCCAATCATTTTACCAAAGGAGCACCCATTGACGTTCGCTATCATCACGCATCTGCATCGCAAGCATCACCACGCTGGTCCACAGTCGCTGCTGGGCTCTATTCGTTTGCAGTTCTGGCCCATAGGTGGTATGAAAACTGTTGCGCGTGTGCTGCGCAAGTGTGTTATATGCTGCAGATCCCGACCTCGTCTTGTTAAACACATCATGGCTGACCTGCCCAAAGAGCGCATCCAAGATTCGCAGGCTTTCACCGTTACTGGCGTTGATTATTGCGGGCCCTTTTACTATAGGTCAGAGGTGCGCAACAAGGCGCCGCAGAAATGCTACATCAGCGTTTTTATCTGTTTCGCCACCAAAGCCGTTTGGATGGAACTGGTAAAGGATCTTTCTAATGCAGCCTTTCTAAGCGCTCTGAAGCGTTTTGTAGCTACTCGAGGCATACCAAGATGCATTTGGTCGGACAATGCAACTAATTTTGATGGCGCGAGGAACGAGTTGGAGGACCTTCGGCTCTTATTTCTAAGCGAAAAGCATCGGAATGAAGTTCATGCTCACTGCCTCAACAATGGATTCGATTGGCGATTTATCCCTCCTCGATCACCCCACTTCGGCGGTTTATGGGAAGCAGCGGTGAAGATGGCTAAACAACACTTATTCCGCTCGATGGCATCGTCTCTTCTTGGCGTTGACGAGCTGCGAACGTTGGTTTGCCAAATTCAAGCCATAATCAATTCTCGTCCTCGTGTAGATCTTGGTGTTCTCACACCAGGCCACTTCCTTACTGGTCGTCCACCTATGGCGTTTCCTGAACCCGACTTGGCGCCACTTAACTTCAATCGTCAAGATCGCTGGTAAGGCGCCACCTTGGTTCAGCAGCTTTTCTGGAAGCGCTGGAGTGAAGAGTACCTAACACTTCTCCAGCAGCGCGCAAAGTGGCGGACTTCTCAACGTTCAGTCTGGGTGAACGACATGGTGTGTGTTAAGGACGAGAACTTGCCACCTTTAAAATGGCCACTAGCACGGGTCATTAAAACCATCTCTGGAGCTGACGGTGTCATCAGAGTCGCAGACCTACGCACAACCACTGGAACCATTAGACGGGCTGTCAATAAGCTGTGCGTCCTTCCCGTTGAAGATTCTGTTGAAAGCCTTGCACTTTCAACGGGGGGGGGGGGGAGTATGTTCGGCTCAGCAGCTAATTTTAAGTAGCCTCCACAACTCTTGTTACACCCCTCGCTAATTATCTATGTTCAATCATTTGCTGTTATCTTACTCCATACGCTCAACTCAAGCATTCTAAGCTTGAGTGCCTAAATCTTTGCCTTTGTTAAGTTAGTTGCAATTTGAGAGCCATCGAGTGCAGCAGCATCTTCGCGATCGAACATTTTTGTGTATGACAATTTACCCACGGCCACGCCCTTAATAAAATAAATGTAACTGATGAAGAGAAATTTCTTTATATTCAAAGTTGTCAAAAAAGCTCGGCAGCTTCCAACAAATATATAAAATAAAAAATATAAAGGCTTTGTAAATATTTGTTTATAATTTTTTTTAAGTATATGAAATAATAATACTAAGTTTAGGAAAATGGCATAATCTATCTTCTAAAATGCTCAAGGCAATAGTCCAACTGTACGACAATAACACAGCATCGGTTTGGGACGGTTCCAGACTTTCTGACTGGTTTAACACTAACTGTGGAGTCAAGCAGGGGTGCATTCTAAGCAGTGCCGGCCAAACGGAGAGGACAAAAACGTGTGCTTGTGTTGGTGTGCCAGAGAACTCTCTCCAGACTACAGCCGTTTTACTTGCAATTCAATGTTCACCGATTCACACAATCATGAGTTCGGCTCGCGTTTGCGTAAAAACTCGACAGACTTCGGCTTGTGGTAGCTATGGCTGACCGGGTCCGATTCTAAGTCCACTTTTATTCTCCCTATATGTCGACGACATCACACTTGCCCTACCAGGCGGGGTTACCTTTGCTGGACATCTATTAAAAGTGTTAATGTATGCCGACGACATGTGTCTCTTTGCCGATTCTCCGCAAATGCTCCAGGAAATGATTGATAAGCTTCACGAATATTGTAGAGAATGGTGCCTTCAAATCAACACGGACAAATCAAAAATCATGATAATTAGACAGGGCGGCGGTCGCTACTCACGATTAGAAGACTAGACGATAGACGGTGTTACCCTTGAAAGGGTGAAGAGCTATAAATTCACAATATGTCATTTAAAGCTCACCTCTGCGAGAAACTGAAAGATGCAAAAGTGGCCTTAACACGTCATGGAAAACTCTGCCACTCATCTCTGGACCACTCATCCTATGAATATGTCGAGCGCCTCCTCACCTTCTTCATCAAAAAAGTATTTAGGCTCCCCTCAACTTTCCCAAATTGCGCAATATTTATAGAAACTGGTCTGCCCTCGCTGTTCACGTATACCCTGCACACCCATTTCAAATACGTAAACAAAGTAATGAAGATGGAAAGCTTAAGATTGCCGAAGATCATAGCTAGGCAACTTCAGGGCGAAAGATCCCAGCTCTTTGAGATATGGTCTAACATCGCTAACGAGTGCTGCGTCAGTATCGACCTTGACAACCATCTACTGTGGCAACAAGCCCACGCGCAAATCATTGCCAAAATCTGCGAAGTAGAAAGGGACGGATTTAATGCGCCAGCTTTTGCTTTTTAGGAGCACAGAGAGGACTCTGTATATATCCCTGGATCTCAACCTCGGAGCAAAAAATTACTTCAATGACACTTTAGGTGTGGAGAGGATAAACGCTATTTTCAGGGCGAGATGTGAAACTATAAGCCCCAATTTTCAACCTCACAGGAGTAACACTCTGCAAGATTGTACCCTCTGCAATATGTGTGCTAAGGAAGATGTGGCTCACTTTGTCGGAATCTGCCCCATCTTAAAAGAGATACGTATGTTGCACTTTCAGCTTCTAAATCTATCGGAAAACGAACTTCTCGATCTGCTCAAAGGAAGAAAAGCGGATAGCCCTTGCAGCGTTCATCAAAGAGGCTTTTCAATACCGCAACACCATCATAAGCAAATTGTTCTAGGCCATACCTACCTATAATAGGCATCATTCAGCAGCTCCATTATTGTAATTTTAACGGACGGTTTTTATGTTACCATGTTGAAAACTAGAAAAAATAAATTAGACCGAAAAACTTTTTGTATTCTTTAATTACTTTTTCCAATTGTAATCAGGTTAGCCAGCTATAGTTTAAGTTTTACTTGTACATTATTATAAATAAAAAAAACTACTACTACTACTACTATAGAGCTAAGAATATTATGAGACGGGTAAATAGACGGATGGTAAAGATCAAAAGTTTAAAAAATTAACGAAATTACTAATTTTTGTAAGAGTTTAGATTTTCATGAACACGGCTAAATATATCGAAAGGTCCAGCTGGAATGGAATTTATAGGCATAGTCAATGACATGGTTTCATTCAGCGGGGTATTTTGTGTAGCACTAAAGGAAGAAGAAGCAACACAATCGTTGTCGTAATCAAAGCCAGAGCCACCACTATAATGGTCTGGTAAGTTTACGCTCAAATGGTCTGCACATCGGCGGTCTGGCATATCAAGGCATACCAGCCATGTCTAAACTTTTCCAAGAATTCCGGAAAGGTTTCTCCGAATACGCCTGCTGTGTCGCCTACCTTTGCTGCCCAGAAGACGCCAATTGTGAACATTCCTGAACCAAATTGGTGCTCAGTTATCAAATGGGGTTGGCATTACTCTCTCTGTTCCTGATTCTGGTGCTGCATCTACTACTTATATGATGACCATTACTGCTTCTGATTCGGCTCACTTTAATACCGATGAATCAACGGTCATCTCAATTGCTGGAGCTGCTACTAGCGCCCCACAATCCGGTGGTTAGCGGCCCCTACTATCAACTGTACCTGGGATATCGCGACCTTTGACTAGTGTTATGCCCAGGAGCCCAAGGAAATCAATGGGCGTGTTTAGCAGAATAGTTGATCCCTGAGCAGGTATCAGAAAAATATTATGCATCGAATAGTTTGTGCTGTTGGAGGGAGCAATATCACTTTAAAGTAGCTAACAATTTCTTGATACATGCTCCTGTATCATGATACTTCAAATTGGCTATTATAATGCCGCATCACTCGAGTTCAGTAGGAAGATTATTGAAAATTTATACTTGATCGGGGAGCAAGCTGTTCTGCTGAACACGGCCATTGACTGTGTTCAGCAGAACAACTTTCTTAAGGCCATTGACTGTGTTCACCAGAACAACTTGCTCCCTGATCAGTCAATGGCCGTGCTCAGCAGAACAACTTGCTCCCTGATCAAGTAAAAATTTGCAATAATCTTCCCACTGAACTCGAGTGAAGCAGCATCAGTAATAGCCAATTTGAGGTATCAAGAAAGTTGTATCAAAGAAATAGTACGCTACTTTAAAGTGATTCTGCTCCCTCCAACAGCGATGCATAATTCTTTTCTGATAACTGCTCAGGGATCAATTATTCTGCTAAACACGCCCAATATTTGTATACCTCCTAGTGATTGATGCGACTGAAGACTGAAGTTGGAAATCACTTACCATCTACCACTTACCTTAATGCCCCTGCTTCTGTTTTTGATATTAGAAAGTTCAGATTTAAAGGGCAGAGAATCATGTCATTATTTTAAATCTCAATTCCTGATACACTATTTTGTAAGGTTTCTGATCAAACTATCTGGCCTAAGCATACCCTTGTATTTGAGTTCGAAGACAAAGGAAAAACCTCGAAGTCCGTTGTTCAAAAAACTAAGGTCGTCCTTCTGTGTTCACTATCAGAATGTGAACAGTCTTCTAGGTAAACTTCGACTGTGGTATGCAAATAGTGTCTCTTTTGAAGCCACCGTTATTGCTTTCACTGAAACGTGGCTCAACTCCCCTGTCTCTGACTGCGAACTCTTTGCCAGAAACTATACTATTTGTCGCCGTGATCGCCAAAATCGTTTCCTCGTAACTCGTTCCTTTTGACAATGTTCATAACATCGAATTCTTTTCCGTTCGCATCAGCATGTGTGTCTTTATGTTACATGTTGTTATAACCCTTTTCACTCTGATATAACACAGTTCGACAAAATCCATCTTTTTTTAAAAACCCGGCATAAGACCCTAAAATAAGGATAAAAGGGACCTCTGTAAGCATCACCTCATACCCAGTTTTTCAAATAAAGCTTGCAAAACACAGCGAACACAATTTTATCTTAGATTTTAAGGACTTAAGATAAAAATCTGGAAAATTCAGCAAATGTGGACAGGGTCATTGGGAACGCAATATAAACGA
>JBAMBO010000087.1:0-78434 GCA_037044535.1 Lordiphosa magnipectinata | reverse complement strand
ACTAGATTCGGTCAGTCGGAGAAAATTTCAAATGCATAAAACACCACCCCCCGCATTAAATAAAGATACAAATATAGCTAAAAGAATAAGTGTCAGTAAAATTACCGTCTTGTCATACAATTTTCATGGATTACAAAATAAGCTATTATTCCCGTCCTTCTTTGAATACGTCAAGTCATATCACATTTTTCCTAAATTTTGACAGACCTTAATCAGATTAGCGCGCCTTTTAGTTTTGTTTGGAGCGAGCAACTATTGGAGCCGACTATCTGGACACAAAACCGAGTAATGCAGTTAGGTGCGTTATCTGAAAATCGAAGGCAAAAACTTTTTGAAACGAAAATGAATAGTGTGAAACGAATCTACAAAGACCTCGATGAATCAGCAGGTAGTTGACTAATGCAATTAGAAAGCAGAACGGTATCATGGGTGCTAAAAGCAAGATGCGACATGATCTGGCTCAACGGAAATAAATACACTTTGCAACAAGGAGGAACGAACATTTGTGAGCTTTGCAACACCAACGAAATCGAGGACATTCGACACTATATTGGAAGTATTGGTTGCTTTATTTTGGGAAATTGCTTTTAGGTGAATAAGAAATTAAAGATTTGCTAAATGATGCTTTTGAAAATAACTGGAAGAATTTAACACTATTTCTGCAGCATGCCATTAGACACAGAAAACAAATTTTAATGGAATATTTTTAGTTAAATACTTTTTAAACGAAATGGCGCATCTTGGGAGTTCCCCCCAAACCCCAACGGTTCTGTATCTCGCGACGAGCGGGGAAGCAGTTTGTATTAAGGTTGGGAGTGACAAACATGTTTCTCTCTATAATAAAATAATTTATGTACAAATAAGATTTATCACTAATAATTCTCCGACTGACGACTTGAAAGTCATAGCCGTATTACTTAATTAAAAATCAATGTTTCTGTGAAATCTTGTTTGCAATTTGTTTAAGCCATCTGTTTTTTGATTTTTAAAAAAGTATTATTAAGATGATTCCTTCTATGCGTTGCAAACTCCTGGACAATATTATGATACACTTTTCAAGTGTATAAATATGCAGGTTTTATACAAAAATATGTGCTATATTTGCTTTTCGTCACATGTCAAATAAATTGTGCAAAATAACAAATTTTTGTACGACTTACCCCAAGAATTTAAGTTGATTGCGTCGTATAGGTCCCCCTTAGTTCAAAGAATACCTTCCATGGACCGCGAATTATAAAGAATTATCATGCAATAAAGTTGCGGCAGTCAGCCATGGTTTCTTTTTAAATCAAAATATTAAAATTTCGATTGTGCGTTTTACCGTCTTAAAAATGTTTAAAAAAAAAAGACTGAGTGGTCGTAAAAAAGTTTGATTCATCAAATAATTTTCGGTAACAAAGGGTTTTTCAGAAACACACACCCACACACAAATCATAAAAAGGATCTGGCGGAATGTAAGGACCGAATCGTTACATTTGGTCGCACTTCGAAAATGTACACAAATTCCGTTTCCACAAGCGAATTTTAAAACACAGACCCCAAACATAAAATGTTTCAACCCATGTTGTCAATGAAGCTAAATTTTATTTTATGTTAGTAGCAAGGCTGCAAACCTGTGAAATTTTGCTGAAGGTTCGGTCCAGAAGGTTAAACCCGTGGTAAAGCCTAAGCTTCGGTTCGCGGACCGGTTCCTGTACTAATCGAACCCAAGGTTTTCTTAAATAGTTGACCGATGTTTTCCTCAACATTCTATCAAAATTTGGAATTATGTCCGATTAGGAGAACGCGTCCAGATTACCAAGCTATGTATATGAGTCGTCAAGTCGTCTATACCAAATTCCTTATTGTTATCATTCAAAGAAGTTGTAAAAGTTTTACAAAAGTGCGTGGTCTTTGAATTGTGGAAGCCTCACCTTGTACGTACATACCCAGCCAGCATTTTATGAAATTTCTGATCACATTTAAGTCTTTTTTGAGTCCTCTGTCGGATTAGAATAGTCATAAATAATACTTTTGTCGGGAGAATATGGTGCCGATGCCGAGAATCTTAGAGTCGTTTATAGTCCGATTTCTCATTAGTTTTGACTCAATTTCGGGTCATATTTCCAATCACTTGCGAGTCTTTTTCTAGTCGTATTTCAATAAATCACGTTTTGAGCATATCGTTGAGTTATTTCCGAGTCTTCTTCAAATCGGACATGCATTTAATCTATTTAATCTTCAAAAGAGTTTAAGAAGGACTCATCAGGGCGATTCTTGTTAAAATGATCTTCCAAATGCATTTGCTATCCCCTTTTGCGACTATACTTATCTTTTTCTTTCTTCTCGAAATCGCAATATGGATTGGATCTCTAAAAAGTATTTTTAATTATCAACCGAAGCGATTCTGTACTCTACCACAAAATAGTTTTTTTCGTTCATAATATTGAGAAATATAGAAAAGATCTTAAGAAATTGACTTAAATGATTGTTAGAACCAAACCTTTTATTTGATTGTAAGGGCTCGGATCGGGTTCAGGTTCGGGGGCTCAAATATTTGTGGCGTCCGGTTCATGGTCCCGTTCGAGGAACTCAGAAAACCCGAACCGAATCGGTTCTTTGGGGTTCCGTTCAGGATCGGTTTGCTGCCTTGTTTAGCAGTGTTTCAAATTATTTTTCATTTGTTTGTTGGTTTGGGTTTTGTTGGGTCCACTGAACTTCTTCTCATAAAACTAATAGACAATATAATTTTTAGTCCGCCCCCTCTAGTATTCGAACTCAGGCCCTCCGGGGGATAAACGACATGGCAACTTAATTCGCTGCGCCGTCGGCCGTCATTTCGGCTCCCCTACTTAAGGTAAAAGCCTTCAGCTTGTAAAATTCTTGACGTTGCAAATGCTTTGACTGTGCCTTGGAACAGCGGTGTACTGGGTTCGAGCCTCAGTGGGGGCGAGTTGCATTGCAACCTAAAATTCTTTTTTTTCGTGTTATTTTAACGAAATAAATCTATTACGTAAATGTCATAAGATTTTTCATCTTAAGCTTTACAGAAAACTGAAGGATAGATTATAAACCTTCTTTTTTTAGATTTCTAAGCTTATTTTAAGGTTTTCCAATCTTGTTTTGTTAAAGATTGCAAGCTTCCGTGTGTTTGTAAGTTTATGGTGTATATTTAACGTGAAAAAAAAAGTTATGTTTTAATGGGTGGCTCCAAAGTTTTTAATAGTACTCATACGCCTCTATATATCGGATATTCCATGACAGGTCGGCCACCAAATTTTTTTGTTTGTTTTCCAATAAATTACACGGTGAGACAGTCAAAAAACTTCTGTGATGCGACATAGTATAGGTTGAAGATATATGTAGTTAAATGTAACATTGTGACATACCACAAATTTTTCGTGCACATAAAAATTTTGATTAACGGTTAAAAAACCGTCTTTTCGCTGTAGGTAGAGTTAAATACTCATCTATCTTAAATTTTGCATCCTACAACAGTTTGTAATACGTCGTGGGTAAGTGAAGTAACACCTTTCCAACGTTGTATTACATTGGAATCTCGGATAAAAATTGAGGGAGGGAAAATTGAACGCCAATTAATAAGTCAAATTTGTGTAAAAATATTTACCTTTGGTATGCAGTTTCAAAAAACATTAAATTTTGCGTTTTCTGCACCTTAGTTTATTAAAATTAAATAATATTTGATTGAGTTATTCAAAAAAAAAGGACATTTGCCAATATTTCAGATTCATGATGTGTTATGTTACCTTTAATAATTTTATACTTAAATGGGTTTTAGTGACCTGTTTTTGATTTTAGTCAAAGTTTTTGCTTTTTTCAAGCCCGGCTCAAGGTCAATGGTCAATTATAATTCAATACAATTAAAACAAAACATAGATAACTCACAACATTTTGGACAGCAATGGAAATAATTGTTAAACTTTTCCACGACTAAGTGAAGCAAAAATAAAGGCAGGTATGTACTTTTTTTAAAATTACTTTTTTATCGTTTTCAATTCTTTTTCGCTACGTTTAAGTATTTTTATCGGATCACAGATTCGAAAGCTAATGAAAAGTGACCATATCAAGACCAAATTGGACCCTGTTGAGAAACTAGCTTGGGAAGGTTCTAGTTTTCGTAGCAAAAGCGCAGGAGCGCTGACTAAGTTACAGTTGTAAACAGTTTTTTAAGCGCGTACAATGAAATGGGCTGCAAAATATGTATGAAAATCCATTTTTTGCATTCCCGCTTAAATTTCTTACCAGATAATCTGGGTCTGTTCAGCGAAGACCAAGGTGAACGGTTTCACCAAGAAATCGCTACAATAGAAAAGCGCTTTGATTGCAAAAATAAAATCAACATGATGACAGATTACTGCTGGTCAGTAATCTCAGATCAGTTTAAAAGAATGAATAGCATTTCCAAAAACGGTGCACTAAAAGTTCAACAAATGCCTTTAAACCAGGCATGCCCAAAAGCAGCATACGACAGAGCACTCACCAATAATCACAAAGATAAGCACCAATACCAATAATGAAATTGATGTTGGTCAGTTTGCTTGCAGCTTCACCATATTCCATCGGATCCGCAGAAATCTCTATACAGCTTCGTTTTAACAATGTATATCTCACATTCTTCACAAAACTGTTTGGTGTGTATAAGCCAGAACTGTAATGTAATTATTACTTCCCGTATTTACTTTTCATTGATATAAACACATTTATTCAGATAATGGGAAAACAATTCCTGATTACGATATTTTAATAGCATTAGAAGCACTCACCGTAACACATTTTGGTCTGAAACGAGTTTCTGAACGGATGTCAAAAATTCCGAAGGAATCAAGTCCGTCTTTCAGTCATATCTTTAAAACAAGAGCTGATAGAGCTAAACCAACAAAAAGTTTTTGAATCAGTGAACATAAATTTATCACAATTTTATATCGGCAAGGCTGCACCTCACAAAGTTGCTCGTTTTGTTGGCCAGTGTTATTGATTTCAGCTCCCTGTAATATCTTTGCTCAATATTTTTGTATACAATTTTTTTCAAAAACCTAAAGCCACGTTGCCTTTGAAACAAAATTCACTCTGATTCTCATTGTGGTGCCATTTGGAGTTCTATATTTTTCAGTTAAATTTTAGAAAAATTAGTTATATTTTTTTACAGTTTTATTTCCTACCTAAGGTAAGTTTCATTAGCGGCCATTTAAATGCAACAAATTTTAAAGTAAGAATTTCGAGTATCTAGAAATATTTCTACCATGCCGCTGAAAAGGCTTCATAGGAATCTCGGTTGGAGGATCCTGCGATACTTAAGACACATAAAGGAACCTGTTACGGCTGAGGAAGTCAATGCTGTGTTGGCCAAGCGCCTACGTGTGCCCGCCGTCCTTACTGAAATGCAAGTGCGTGAAATGCTAACCGAAGCCGAAGAGAGCGATTTGTTTGGTGTCGTCGTGGAGGATGGACGTTACACGTGTGCCAGGCTGCAGGAGGCCAATAAGCTGGAGTTGGTGAACCTAATGTTTCTGGCGCGTGACACCCTGCCCAGTTTTAAGATTTTGATCGTTTTGATTAAAATGTACAAAGTGCAGCAGCACCACGACGCACAGCAGTGCAAGCCCTGATGACGGCCGAGAGGGAGGAGCAAGCCATGGGAGTGGTGGAGCAGATGCAAGATGCGGACCCTTCGTCAGCCATAATACAAAAGTCACGCGACTCGTCATCGGCGTCGCAGCTAGTTACTTTAAAAACTATAAATCTGGTGGAAATTCTTCCTCCTGATAAAATCTTTTCGTAGTTATGTAAAAAATTAAATCAGTAAATGCCTAAACTTCGATTACAATCGCTGAGCTCAGTCAAAATTGGCCTGCCAGCTTTCAAAAGTTTGCCAACTGGCCGAGTAAATGATAAGTGTGTCCAGGGCTGCCACAATGGTCAAAGTAGTGGCGCCATCTATTGCTGAGTTTGGGAAACAACTCAGCTGAGAATGTTTGACGAAAATCATTTAAACCCTTAATGTATATAAATTATACGAGCTGCAAGGGTATATAAACTTCGGACGAGCCGAAGTTAGCTTTCCTCAATTTTTCCAAATATTTTAGAAAAACATTAGATATTCAAAAGGAGATCTTTAATTATATTTTAATTCTTGTTTTAAAACTTTTAAAAGTGTTATTTTAGACAGTTTGGATAATATTCAGAATCGGAATCTCTGCCTTTCATTATTTCCCTGAGCCTCTCTCATTTTCATTTCATCCTTCTTGCGCGTCTTTTTCGTTAGCCGTAGCATGGGCAGGGGCAATATTAAATCGCATAAAGTTATTTCAAAATTCTTTCTTTTAGTTTTTATCTTCGGATCCTCAAGTTAAATAACAGGAAAGATAGTACAAACATTTAAGAATGCAACCTATCCAACTTGTCAAGACCGGGACTTAAAGGGCCAACCAAGAATGCGGGATATTCGTTTTCTATTCTCTTTTCCCAACTGATCTAAGCAATGATTGTATGGAGAGGCAGTTGGCAATCATGCTTTCTTCAGCGAAAAGCCTACTGAAGAGTCGTTAGAGATAACGATGAAACTGTTCTGTATAGACAACCAGCTCTTTTTGGTGGTACAATGCATAAGTTGTTTACAGTTGTGAACAAACGCAACTTTTTCGGACCTAGAGCCAGCTAAACTCACTTATTTTCAAAATAAATATAAACAAACAAATAATTTGACAGATTCTAAGAAAATTGACAACCGAACGCATGTAGCACAGTTGTCTTTGTTAAAATTTATTTGTAGCTTACGGGTATGGGTAACTTTTAGTTTTAGCATTGCGGCCTCGTCACACGAAAGAAAGCGGAGAGAAGTAGCAGCACTTACAACTACACACATGTACCCCACACTTAATTCTGTTTCCTGTAGTTGGATTTGGCATCTCGTAACTCCACAAATTCCTGTCCACCTGTCAGGTAATTGTTCTCTCCCCACTCATCTTCAGCCTTATTGTACATATCTGAAATACCACCACCGCCTCCGGAACTCAAGATAGTCAACTGTGCAAACTGTGGGCCACCCTCGTAACAGACAGGGACTACACCAAGGTAGTTAAGAGTCTAAGCTCCCACATACATTGCTGACAGAACGCTTGCTCTTTCCACTAGGAAATCCACTGCCACCCTTTTCACTGCATGGACAAAGAAAGTGAACACCCAGCTCAATGTCACTGTGGATGGCCCACTATCTTTACCCACTATCGAATAGCCTACAGTATTGAGAGTAACGTTTGATGACCTTTGCTTCTTTACAAAACAGGCAGAAACACACAGCTTGCAAATTACGAAAGAGGAACAGGGACACTCAAGGCCTTCGCTGGAAGCTCATTTGACACTTAACAAGCCATAGGCGGATCCCTGTGCAATTACTCAGCTCCAGTTTGGCCTGCAGACAGGCCAGAATGCATCGACAGACGAGTCTCAGAAGATGGTAAGAGCTAGAGTTTCGACTTATTATTTTTGCTGGCAGAAATAATAGGCTAAAAAATAGCCCTGCCTTTCACGCTATTTAGAAACAGCGTCATATCTCCCACAGTTTGGTAGATAGGTGGCTTGTACCTTTAAGACATACTTAGTATTCGATCATTATTTATCGATCTGCAGAAGGAATGGTAAAGAGCGGATGAACGACAGTCAAGCTCTGTGCAAAAGAAAGTTTGCAACGGCAGTGCAGCAGCCGCGATGCTTTCTAATGCTACTGCAGCAGCAAAGTACATACTGAGTATAAGCTTTCGCAGGCAGGAGTATATTACAGTTGGCCGACCGAGTTGATCGAGTTTCTTGCTTGTTTAAAATTCAAATACCTTTTACCTTAGCAAACTAGAAAAGGAAAAAAAAAATGTTATCAGAAAATCTATATTTTCACAATGTCCCACTGCACAGAGGTCGCTCCCTTACGACAAAAATAAAAAAACCGAAATCAAAACTTTACACTTTGAAGCACGTCGATGATCTTATAAATAAATTATCTATTTGAAACAACGTTTTTTTAGTGTGATGTGGGTGGGAAGTGGATGGTAAGTGGGTGGGAAGTGGGTGTAAAGTAGGTGGGAAGTGGGTTGAAAGTGGGATATTGGTTCCATACTGATAAAGGCTACACTAAATGGGTGGTATAGGCGCTTAACCACTCCCAATTTTTTCAAAATAGTTTTATAGTATTGCTGTAGGCTTACAGTTAAAACTATAAACCTGGAGGACATGTAGAACTATTTTTGTCGCATAGTTCCATACAAGTCCGACCACTGTGCACTGTTACGAAAATGAACAAAAAAGAGACCAAGAATTGAGAGCTCGAACTTAAGGGACATTGCAGAGTAGAAATATTGTTGCCTGACTGTGTCGGAAATTAATGGCAACTTTAATTGATTCAACTGGAAATAAAAACGAAAATAAGCCATTATTTTAAACTTTGTTCAGTTTGCATCAAGTGGACAGAAAACTATTCGACGATAAGTCTATCTCTCTATTATTTATTATTATTTATCTATTAACGATTTTTTAGACCCTTGCAAAGGGTATTATAGTTTTGCCTAGAAGTTTGCAACGCATAGAAATATTCATTTCCGACCCCATAAACCATATATATATTCTTGATCAGGACGACAAGTCGACTATCAAACGTCGCAGAATTCAAGCTCCAGTAAGCTTTAATTGGTGTACCCATATAACGTGTTTATGGTTATCAATTCCGAACGCTTTTGGCGATACTTTGCAACCATACTAGGTAGAAGTAGCTGACATCTGTTTTTGAAGCTGCGGGTTTGGTGTGAGGTGGGAACGCATGCTGCAGGTTTCCGCAACTTTGGCAATGCTGCGCCCTGTGACAGAGGCTAGTAAGCTCATTGTTTTCCATCTTTTCAAAAGTTCTTCTAAGTATTTTACAAGCTATTCACATTTAGGACGCATGTATCAGAGTGACTGCAGCCTTACAGTGTTTCATTGAATCTCGTGAAACTTTTAATTATGGAGAGCTCACATTTTGTCTTTGAATTTAGCCCTACTTAAATGAGGAATAGGAATAGATCTACAATTGACAGTAATGAAATTAAGCGAAGCAAACTCTTGGCAATTGACGCTCGGCTAGTCAAAAAAGATCATTTAATGAATCTGCAAATTGCCAACAAATTTAAGCCATTGCATTCTTAGTCAGGGCAGTCAGTTATCCACGGACTGCCTCCTCTTGCCCAACTGCCGCCCTGTGCTTTAAGCAAACATGCGAGTACAAACTTACATGCAAACAACGCCTTGCATAAGGCCAAACGCGGCCAATTTTTGTGTAGACTTTTCTATTTTTCATAAAGTAACTCTGGGCAAGGTCAGCCATGGGGTTTGCTGGCAGGAACAGCCGACGGCGCGTTGCCAGAAACAGAGCTAGCCGAGCTTTGGTCATTTGCTGGCCTGGGCGGCGTAAGCGCAGCACTTGCAGCAACCAAAATATAATGATTAAAAACTTTGTGCACAATGGTCCATTGGCAAACTTTTGAAAGCTGGCAAGCCAATTTTGACTGAGCTCAGCGATTGTAATCGAAGTTTAGGCATTTACTGATTTAATTTTTTACATAACTACGAAAAGATTTTGTCAGGAGGAAGAATTTCCACCAGATTTATAGTTTTTAAAGTAACTAGCTGCGACGCCGATGACGAGTCGCGTGACTTTTGTATTGGAGCTGACGAAGGGTCCGCATCTTGCATCTGCTCCACCACTCCCATGGCTTGCTCCTCCCTCTCGGCCGTCATCAGGGCTTGCACTGCTGTGCGTCGTGGTGCTGCTGCAGTTTGTACATTTTAATCAAAACGATCAGAATCTTAAAACTGGGCAGGGTGTCACGAGCCAGAAACATTAGGTTCACCAACTCCAGCTTATTGGCCTCCTGCAGCCTGGCACACGTGTAACGTCCATCCTCCACAACGACACCAAACAAATCGCTCTCTTCGGCTTCGGTTAGCATTTCACGCACCTGCATTTCAGTAAGGACGGCGGGCACACGTAGGCGCTTGGCCAACACAGCATTGACTTCCTCAGCCGTAACAGGTTCCTTTATGTGTCGTAAGTATCGGAGGATCCTCCAACCGAGATTCCTATTTAGCCTTTTCAGCGGCATGGTAGAAATGAATCTAGATACTCGAAATTCTTACTTTAAAATTTGTTGCATTTAAATGGCCGCTAATGAAACTTACCTTAAGTAGGAAATAAAACTGTAAAAAAATATAACCAATTTTTCTAAAATTTAACTGAAAAAATCTAGAACTCCATTTGGCACCACAATGAGAATCAGAGTGAATTTTGTTTCAAAGGCAACGTGGCTTTAGGTTTTTGAAAAAAATTGTATACAAAAATATTGAGCAAAGCTATACAGGGAGCTGAAATCAATAACACTGGCCAACAAAACGAGCAACTTTGTGAGGTGCAGCCTTGCCGATATAAAATTGTGATAAATTTATAATCACTGATTCTAAAACTTTTTTTGGTTATAAAAAGGCTTATAATCAACCAACGAAGACCTTGAGCTAGCCAGTTGTAACATTGACTAAAATCAAAAACAGGTCACCAAACCCCACATACTTTTTTTGGTTTAGCTCTATCAGCTCTTGTTTTAAAGATATGACTGAAAGACGGACTTGATTCCTTCGGAATTTTTGACATCCGTTCAGAAATTCGTTTCAGACAAAAATGTGTTAGGGTGAGTGCTTCTAATGCTATTAAAATATCGTAATCAGGAATTGTTTTACCATTATCCGAATAATTGTGTTTATATCAATGAAAAGTAAATAAAGGAAGTAATAATTACATTACAGTTCTGGCTTTTACACACCAAACAGTTTTGTGAAGAATGTGAGATATACATTGTTAAAGCGAAGCTGTATAGAGATTTCTGCGGATCCGATGGAATATGGTGAAGCAGCATATTCTGAGTAAATAACATTACCAATCCAACGAGATACGAAAGCTATAAAACCCGCTGATTGATGTGCAAAATCAATTATTTCTTTTTAGGTCTACATTTTTAAAATTATTTGCTTGTATGCAAGGTTTGCTGGCTTTTGGTTTAGAAAAAAATGCTTTATTTTTCAGAACTATTTTCAATACACTTCTCATGCCGTTTGGTATAGAAAAACATGCACTATTTATATACTCTGTACCAAAGTCACAGTATGCAAAAATATGTAACAGGGAGAAGGAATCATTTCCGACCCTATAAAGTATATATAATATATTCTTGATCAGAGTCAACAGCCGAGTCAATATATTCATGGCCGTCTGTCCGTCCTTATAAACGAACATATCTCAAAGATAGTCATAGATAGAGGCTTGATTTGTGTGGGACATAAACTTCTTATACTTGCAGGCAGATCAAGTTTATTTACAATATTTGGCACACACTCTCTCGACCCCGCAAATTTGGAAAAAAAAGTCACATCTTCAACAGATTCGTAGATAGATATTTATTACCTGCTAGATATATTTAGTAATCAATAAGATTTATTGATTTGCTGAAGGAATGATAAAGATCGGATGAACGACACTCAAGTTATGAGCAACAAAGGCCACCCCCACCAACCACCCACCACCACAGCAATCCATTCAACAATAACAATCTTAGAGAGATAGAGAGAGAAAGAAACTTAGAGATGTTCGTATAACAGAAATATTGCACAATAACTGCGTCACTCTTTGGATAAGACTTTTTTTTGTGAGTAATATCAGGTTTCGTTAAATGCTTAAAAGATATTTCTCTAACTTGATAATAGACATTGGTGGTAAGAATTTGGGTGTTTTCACGGGTGTTACTAACAATTTTTTGGCGTATACTTCCGCTGCGTCGCGACGCTCTGCCGAGTATGCCGCCGGAGGGCCGAGTATCTGAGGTGCCATCGGCAGTATTTGCAATGACCTGTTTCCAAACAATGGACCGCCCTTCACTTGGTGTCTTCTGAATACCGATTTCATGTATTATAATATTATAATCGGGAGCAAATGCGAGCGGCGGGCTGAACTGGTACAGAGTATATCGTAGTCCGGTTTGACCGACTTTCTCACTTGTTTAGAACAGCTTTCAATAATATGAAGAAATGAGTTTTTCAACTTTTAGGGAGAATCTTCTTATAGCCGAATATCTAATTTTCAGGATTTTAGTCTTCGCCCCGGATGGAATTGTCTTTGTCTTGTTTGGAGCCGATTGTCCCATGGCTTTAACTGTTCCTTTTTGTTTCTTATGAACTGATGTAAAATCTGGGAGGTATTTCGTTTGGAACATCATTGATTTAAATAATAATAAAGCAAATCATCCTCTTACATAAAATGAATTAAATAACGATTACATAATGATTCTGCATTAACGCAGCGTTTCGTGTCCTCAAAACTAGTTAACTGGGAATTAACTTACTCTTCTAAAAATTACTACTTTAAAACATTTTCCCTTTGCGATTTTGAAAGCAGGATTAGGAATTTCCCCACGCGCAAGCCTATTGATAACGAAGTCAATTATCATTTCGACTTGAACCAGGGGCCTGTGTCTCACAATTTGCTCTCAGGTCAATAGAAAGACAGCTCCAAAGCATCAACCTAACGATCATTGTCTTCCTGTTGTGTCCTGCAAGTAATGCCACTTGTTTTCTGCCCGCTCGCGATCTGGTCTTCTTGTTATTGTTACTTTTAACAAATTGGTAATCGGGTCCGTATATCCATCAAAACTGCAGACTTTGTATATGTAAAAATAAGGAATCGATCCAGTCTATAGGAATAGAAAAGTCTTGTTTGAAACATATTTTGCTTACGTTATAATATATTTTTCACCACGTAAATTTATATTTCCGCTTTTCGTGCATGACTATGAATTGGAAAAGCCATTGAAAATAATTTGGAACAGCCTTTGGCCTTTAGCCCAAATGTAACTCATCTTTTGGGGTAATTTTTTATTTTTGCCATCCAAAAGAGAATTGGTTATGGGCTGGGGGAGCTTTCAAATTATGTGAGCTGCTTAAATAATGCTGAGCGTGTGCAGTCATATAGGTACATTTGTATGTATGAGCGCGTGTGTGGATTTGCGCAAGGCTAAGTGAAATTAGCGGCTTGTGCGACATAACGGAGAGACATCTGCTTAGTGCCGCGTACCCTTCTTTGAAGTCGCCCGAACTGCAACCTTTCTCTGACACTTGTGAGCCAAAGTTCTGCTAAGCTGTGGGTTCCCTCTTTGCAAACGAAGTTGATGTCTGAGCTGCGGCTTAACGGCACTAACTATCAAAATAATTATCACAATTATGAGTTTTGAGCAAATTGGGGATTTAATTTTAAGAGAAAGTTTTCAGAAGCCCTTGGCGTAATGCGTTTCTGTTTAATATCCCTCCCTCTCCACTTATGCTATTTAGTTTCCAATAAATTCTTACATTACTCCACCTTTCCTTTCTGGCGCCACCCGCCACTTTGAGCTCCTCTCATTACGAATGCAAAGTTTTGAGTTACTTATTAAGGGAGAGCAGCAAACAACTTTCATCTGACATTTGCCATCGGGGCAGCACATTTTGCAATGCAATTGCCAATTATGCGCAAGGATATGGGACATGAGCATATCTAATGGCTCCCCCTTTTACAGAGAGGAAGGTTATATAAGCTGCTGCCGCTGCTGCAGTTGGTGGCGTCGATTCAATTACAAGTCGAAGAATAATTGCATTGACAGTCAAAAGGAAATTGCGACCAGTTGGCTTAATGCCACAATTAGGTTGTTGAGGGCGATTAGCTCCAACAACTACCAAAAAATTGAGGGCAAAACACAAATATGCGATAAGAAGCTGCTCCAGCTGTGTGCAAGTGTGTGGCAGCAGTCGTACACCTACATACACACTTGGCATGCCTTGCAATGCCACATTTGAGCCCACATGTACATAGCGCAGTCCGCGTCGCTTGCTTGCTTATTTCCTCACATTGTTGGCCTCCGGGGGCAGCTGCTGTTGCGGCTGCAATTTTGCTGCCCAAAAAAGTATGCTACATTAATGTAACTTGGCGCTAGTGTGCGTGTGTGTGCAGCGAAAATCAATAATAAAATCACCCCAAAAAAGGGATGAGAACTAAAAAATCTCGGCATAAAGACCAAAGACGAAACAGCAACAAGCGACATTCATCATAATGGCTGGCTATACACTGAGAACAATAACTATTCAGACTCAATGCAGTTTGTTTTTCACTGATTTTTCCTATACTCTGTACCAAAGGTACACAGAGTATATTAAGTTTGTGCAAAAGTATGTAACAGCCAGAAGGAATCATCTCCGACCCTTTTAAGTATATATATTCTTGATCAGCATTAACAGCCGAGTCGATATAGCCATGTCCGTCTGTCCGTCCTTCCGTCTGTCCGTCCGTATGAACGAAGAGATCTCAGAGATGATAACAGATAGCTTTGACATGTATGGGAGAAAAACTCAAACTCGTCATATCTCCCACAGTTTTGATGATAGATGGTTCGTACCTTAGAGATATCTAGTAATCAAAATTATTTATCGATTTGCTGAAGGAATGATAAAGATCGGATGAACGATTCTCAAGTTATGAGCAAAAAACGGCCAGTTAACACCCCCCACCCACCCCCCAACCAGAACCACAGCATTCTGTTGAACGGCAATCTTAGTGAGAGTGAGAGAGAAAGAGAGAGAGAGAGCGCACCGCGTTGTGCGCAGGGTGTTAACTGGCCGTTTGACTCGTGAGCAAATGCGAGTGTAAGGGTGCAGAGTATGTTATAGTCGGGCTTGACCGACTTTCTTTCTTGTTTTCAATAAGATATTCCATTTTTAGTAATTTAATACGTTTTCACACAAAATCGAATATGTTGTTGCTGTCCCAAAGTATGCAATGGGTGTTGTTGAAAACTTCCATTGAAATTCTATACATTTCACTAGCCTATTGTACTGTTTTTGCGTGGCATAGCTTTGGGCAGTAGACAATTTTGTTAAATTTATTATTATCGATTTTATGGTATATCTTCGCTAAAAATAATCGTACAATTCTTTGGGATAGTTTATTTAAAAGTTAAGAAATTGTAATTTACGATAAAAACTCAAAACAAAAGGATAGGTTCCCCACAAAACGCGTTTTAAAAGGATCAAAATTGGCATATTAAGCAATTTTAAGATCAAACTACTAAAAATCTTGACATGATGATTCGTTTTCAGCACTCGAAAATCATCTAGAATTACCACCAACCCTTCAATATACTGGAAAAGTCTAATTTGGTTGCCGTGTGTAATTTTCCCCTCTCTTTATCCTTTCGTGTATTTTCCCAGCTTTTATGCAAGTTTGAATCTCTAAGGATCGATTTCACATCTTCCGTTTGTCAGTCCAATCGTCAAGTTATGAGTATTTTACAGTCTTGTTTGGCCGACACTCTTACTTGTTTTCTCAGTGTATTCGACACACAGAGACATTAGCCACAAATAGCAGTTGGCGTCAAATTTCGTTTTAAATCTCACAAATGTGCAAATAATTTAAGAGGCGCCCATTGCCACGCCCACTTATCACACCATCTCTGCATTTAGTGTGCCTCTGGGCTTGTGTGTGTGTGTGTGTACATATGACTGTGTGTTTGTTTGGCAACTAAGCCGATTTAGTTAAGCATGCCACAACAACAAGATGAAGCGAGAGAGTCAACATTCGCTATGGGAATGAAAGTGCTGACATCTGTTTACACCCTCCCGCATAGGGTTATGTACGTAAAGATGCAGCATGTCTACACTCATTGAAAACTTACTTAGCAGAACTCAGGCTTAAATAGTTTAACCACTTTCTGCGTTGCACTTTTGACTCGGAAGCGATGACATATTTGAAATGAACTACAAATTTAAAATATCCACCAATTTATTATTGAGTTCATCCATACCTCGCTCCGGCTTGGCGCATATTAGTTTCGCTCATTTATGTATTCATGATGTGCTGAACTTTTGCTTCCTGTCAGCCTGCCAACTGCGTGCCATAATAAATTCATGACCCTTTTGGTGCAAATGTTCCATAAAAGTGACAATAAGATTATTTGGGACTGCCAAAGCCACTGATGTCGCGTAACTTTACATTTATTGATAAACATTATAATGTGGGTCTTTAGAGATCACATTTTGAATTCCGTTTGATTAGCCCACGTGAGTGGGAAAGCTGATATGATTTGGCTACATTGACGAAAGAGCTGCACGTAATAGGTATGTAGGCTATAATTGAATCATTAATTAGGGTACTGTAACACAATGGTGTTGTTGGGAGAGATTCAATTTGACACAAGTAACAGTGGGTCGGTCACCCAAATAGTGTTAAGCAACTATGAAACTTTTGTTCCGAAATATAGGGGGTATATTTATTTATTTATCCATTTGGTTAACAATGATCTTCTAACTTAAACTAATAGATAATGGTAGTACATAAGTGAATAGAACATAATAATAGATTTTAAGGTTCATGTAGGGCATAGTTGGACCAGCAAAATGACAAAGGTTGTTGAAAGATATTTTAACAGCGCAATTTGCGACCGTTACCTGTGTTTGGGACTCAAGTGTGAGGCGCATATAAATAGACAAGAACCTAAAAACCCTACAAAAGGCCCACATCTGTTATAAATAATTAAGAAATCCAAGTAGCGCACAACCATTGTCAGTGCGCTTGCTTGGGGGTAGAATCAAAAATGTATAAAAAAGAAAAACCAATGTCTTAAGAAGAGGAGCTAGTCACTCGCACCATATATGCGTTTGATTCAGCCTCGTGGTGTAGAGTGGATCACTCGCAAGTGTATTTGGGTTTTAGTGATCATTGGTCCTTCGTCCCTGAAAAGGCAAACTTGCTGAATTGAATGCTCAGGTCGCAAAAAAAGAATAGCCTAAGGCGGTGATCGGAAGGGAGAAAATGGTATTTCGCGGAAACCTAAAGACGTGAGAAGGATCCTTCTGCGTCGCAGTGGCCTGCCAAACGTTGGGGATTGGCCCTGAGGGGGAAAAAATGGTCTGCCAAGCGTGGGGGACTGCCCAGCGTGAGGAGGCCAATGTGCCTTTTAAACAGGAAGAAGGAAGAAAGAGAAGGTGGAGCAACGGGTACAAATCTTGAAAAAAGGAGAGGTGGAGTCGAGGGTACTGTTAAGTCTATAGAAGTGAGCAGCAATTGTGAATGAATCATCAACCAGAGAAGAAGCTTGTGGACGAATAGGACACCAAATTTTGCGGTGATGCAAAGATCAAAGATCGATTAGTTTTAACCTTGATCGTTACGGCGGTAAAAGCCTACTAGAGTTCCAATTCAGATTGCGAAAAGCGATTATTATAAATTGTTTCTGCACAGATTCGATTAGCGATTGCTGCTATTTGTACTGTGGGCCCCATACACTAGAGCAGTGTTCCAAAATGGGGAGTACTAAGGATATGTACAATGTTTTAGTTCAGCGGTGGGCATGAAACTTGAGTTTGGGAGCAGCCTCACAACAACAACAGAAACAAGTGAGAAAGTCGGTCAAGCCCGACTATAACATACTCTGTACCAGTTCATTTGCTCCCGACTATAATATTTTAATACATTCAAGGAGTCACGCGGTTATAGTACAATATTTTTATTATACGCTTATTTCTAAGGTTCTCTCTAGCTCTCTCTCTCTCACTATGATTGCCTTTGTTCAATGGAAAGCTAACTAAACTGGAAAGCTAAAGTAAACTGGCCGTTTTTTGCTCATAACTTGAGTATCGTTCATCCGATCTTTTTCATTCCTTCAGCAAATCGATAATAATTTTGATTACTTGATATCTCTAGAAGGTACGAACCATCTATCATCAAAACTGTAAGGTATATGACGTTTTTTCCAAACTGCGGAGGCGGGAGGGGGCGTGGCAAAAATGTAAAATAAACTTGATCTGCCTGCAAGTATAAGAAATATATCTTCCATACATGTCAAACCTCTTTCACTTACCATCTCTGAGATCCTTTGGTACGGAGTATAAAAACGACAATTATCAGAGAGTCTCGATCGCCCAAAATGCAGCTGCTTCGCCGTCTGTGTGAGCGTCTTGTTGGCGCCGTTCTCCGATTTGCATTGACTTTGTTGTTGTTTACAATTTGAAGCGAGTCTATTTGCGACGCAGTTTATTTTGAGACTGACTGGCGCCAATTGCCGAAAAAAAAATCTCGGAGCAATGGAAACAATGGGAGCAAGGGCTTGCCCACCACTGTTTTAGTTGCATAAACGTCGTCAAACTCTTTATTTACTGCAGCCTTGAGAAAGCAGATCGTTTTTAGATTTGGGTAAGTAAATTAAATAGATTATACGAAATCTATATATATAAAAGAGTTCAACCTGACTAATTGACTCACTGGCTGGTGATCGTCACACAGCCAAAAACTATAAAAGATAGGAAGCTGAGTTTTTAACAGCAGCGAAGCTCGACTATTTATATGCTAGTATGAAGATAAATTAATAGTTAACATTGCGTTAAGATAAGGATTTACTGGTGTTGTTTTAGTACTGGCAGTCTGTGGTCTGTTGCACAATTTTAACGGCATTACCAGAGGTATTAATACTGCTGAGGGTCAGGATGCACTCTTATGCCCAACTGAAGCGTTAAAAAAAACTTCTGGTGTATGAGGAGCGCTCCTTTCCCAATTTGGGACCCCAGATTTTAGAAAGAAGGGTTTAGTTCTGCAAGCAATTACGCGCATGCCTCAAAATTTTTGGAAAATGAATGGACACTACTTAACAAGCGATCACAATAGGCAATCCTTGATACAGAGCCTCCAACACCTTTTGAAATGCCGATTCCTTTAAGTCACTGTTCCAGTTCATGGAGCAGAATATAGCAACAAGGACTAGGAACAACCGATCTGATGCCATCATTAATATGAGTCAATATTTGGAAAACCCACATTCCATGGAACATAAAAGTCGAGGTGACTTCATGTCAGTGCTTCCCAACCGATCCTCCTTTAAAATTGTGTGCTTCACGTTTTCTTTGTGTGCCTGCCACATCAACAGAATTGGAAAGAAAGTTCAGCAAAGCTGGAAGCATTATAAGTGATAGACGGGTTTTCTTAAAAGAAATGTCAAAATGTGGATATGCTGTTATTTATTTACAAAAATTTAAGTTCAAAAGATCTCAACAAGCAATGAAAACACATCATCATTTAATTTTCTATTATTCTTAGAAAAAAAATTTAAGTCGGAAAATCTCATTAATTTGTGAAAGGAAATCGTTCAGTTTATATTACTCATAAAAAAATTGAATCTGTAAGTTCTAATTCGTTCTAATCGTATGATATTATTATTTAATTTAAGTTGTGTTTTCTACTTTTAAGTTTTTTTTTTAAATACTAGCTCAACCTCCCGCGACTAGTACAAATTGTGCTGTTGGATATTAATATGATTGGCTTAAGTTTATCTTATAGACAGTTTCGAGTTCACAGCTGGTTAAAATAAATAAAAATTAAATGTAAGTGGCTTTACACATGCTAAATTTTATCCCATCCCGTCCTAAGGGACCCAAACAAATTTTCTAGGCGCTCGGAAACTCCCTTCCTGAATCCCTTCCTGATGCCAAAAATATACCTCTCCCGCACAACTACATTGTGAACCCATTTCTAGTAAATATGTGAAGATTGTGCATTTCATAGCAGCATCAGCACTGCTTGTCCATAATTGGGAACGTATAGCTTCCTTAGTCTTTCCCGAAATTTAAAGAGACAATATTTTTTGATAACACATCCATACAAAAACAAGAAAGAAAGTCGGTCAAGCCCGAATATAACATACTCTGTACCCTTACACTCGCATTTGCTCAGGAGTCAAACGGCCAGTTAACACCCCGCGCACAACGCGGTGTGCTCTCTAAGTCTCTCTCTCTCTCTCTCTTTCTCTCTCACACTAAGATTGCCTGTGTTGAACGGTTAGGGTATGTTGCTGTGGTTGTTGGTGGGGGGGTGGGTGGTATTAACTGGCCGTTTTTTGCTCATAACTTGAGTATTGTTCATCCGATCTTTATCATTCCTTCAGCAAATCGATAAATTTTGTTTACAAGGTATCTCTAGAGGGAACGAACGATCTATCTCCAAAACTGTAGGAGATATGAAGTTTTTTTTCAAATTGCGGGGGCGCGAGGGGGCGTGGCAAAAATTGAAAATAAACTTGATCTGCCTGCAAGTATAAGAAATATATGTCCCATACATGTCAAACCTCTATATCTTACCATCTCTGAGATCTCTTCGTTCATACGGACGGACGGACGGACGGACGGACGGACGGACAGACGGACAGACGGACAGACGGACAGACGGACATGGCTATATCGACTCGGCTGTTGATGCTGATCAAGAATATATATACTTTATAGGGTCGGAAACGATACCTTCTCCATGTTACATACTTTTGCACAAACTTAATATACTCTATGTACCTTCGGTACAGAGTATAAATAGGGCTCCAAAAAGAAAAATTGAGAATTGCAAAGAGGTCCCGTTGATAATACGTACTGAAGATCAAAACAAAAATAGAGTGGGTGTCATGGAACGCACTGAATTCACAACTTGCCCTCATGGCAGCCAGTCTTCAATTAATATTAAATTTAAATTTGCTCTCCACACATCCCCCCCTATTCCCGCACTCTCCACTCTTCCCGTCTCCTCTTCCACTGTTCCCCCACTGTTCCCTCACTGTTCCCCCACTGTTCCACCACTGTCATTGTTAACCCAATGTTCCCCCTCGTGCCCTGTCTTCACTCACTCTTCACCACCTATGATACAACTAAGTCCGTGTTTACACGGTGAAGTTTGCTTCATGAAGCTCTCTTCGATTTTGTTTTGAAGCATTTTTAAAACCCCCTCGCATTTATATTGTTGGAAATACCGCCGGGATGCCCACTGTGAAGTGTGTGGGGAGTTGGTGGGGCGTGGGTGGGGAGTGGGTGGGAAGTGGGGAGGATGTGGGTGGGAAGTGTGTAAGATTTGGGTGGTAAGTGGATGGAAAGTGGGTGGGAAGTGGGTGAAAAGTGGGTGGAAAGTGGGTGGGAAGTTGGTGGGGAGTGGGAGGGAAGTTGGTGGGAAGTGGTTGGGATTTGGGTGGTAAGTGTGTGGAAAATGGGTGGGATTTGCGTGGTAAGTGGGTGGAAAGTGGGTGGGATGTGGAGGGAAAACTTAGTAGCAAAGTCTTAACGGGGAAAAAGCAAAGAAGTAAGACAATGATTTCAAGCCAATGTATTTAAGATTCGCTTTGTGAGCTCTGGGACGCAGCGAAACGCGAAGGGTTATATGCTAGTTTACCTATAAATGCAAATTGAGAAACCGATATTATCGATAATATCGACTTTTTGTCTTATAGAACAAATCTAAAAGCGTCACTATCGATAGTTTTGCAGCTCCAGTAGACAGATTTAAACGTCATCTGCCTACATAAATACGGTTGAAAACGATATCTCTGTGCTAAATTTCAGCTCTATAGTTTTAAAACTGAGGGACTTGTTCTTAATTGCACTAACTTTTCAAAAGTAATTCCTCATCAATTCCTATACGTTTTCGTTTTGGTGTTCTAAATACCACGTGAAATTGCTTCGACATAACTTTTTTGAACTAGCGATCCAGGTGCCGCTTATCGATTGAAAGTTGTGAAATAATATACTAAAAAATATAATGTTTATATCGATTTGGAGCCAGTTATAACTTGAACATACAGCCGCACTCTCATTTTCACTTTCGCAAAACACTCACAATTGCAAACCGGATTTCGGTTCAAACTTGGTCTCTAAATCGCAAAATTTTTGAGAAAGTGAAAATGGAGGCAAGGCTACTAACTATACTACAATTATGATATCTTAACTTCCATCACAAAAGATAAGAATTTCACTCCACTATTCATATCCTGGTGGTATGAAATTTAAGGTAACTTCACTAGCACCGATCAGACTGCGGAAATATTTTGCCTAGAGGCTTTATTATATTGTAATTACTTCAAGCTATTTTTACTATGCATTGATTTCGATTTGATTTTTTGAAATGAACAATATCGGACTACTGATATCTTCATCGTATAATATTGAATTGCTCGGAACTTGTTTTCTGATCGATAAAAACATCCAAAAAGCTTTCACCTGAAACAACTTTTACATACTTTTGCTCAACTTCATGATCTTATTTTAACCATATTCAATGGGTACAGGGTATAAAAAGGAAATACTTCTAAGGCATGATCTGAGCTTTAGCTACAGAGCATGTACTCTAAAAGGTTGAGAACAACCTTAATACGATATTCAAAATACATAACGGTATAATCAACATCTCGGATAAAAAGTTGCAGGGAGTTTGACTTCAGCGCTCTCGTTTAAATGCCATTTTTCATTTTTTTTCCACTTAATAAAGACTTTCTGTTTCCTTTTTTTCTCCTTTTCACCGCCATTGCTTCTTCTGACTCTCTTTCCCAATTTTCACAGAATGCGTTGTCTTCTTGGACAAGCGAAAAGTAGCCCATGAGATAAAAATGCTATATATACTCCACCAATCTGTATCTGGCACTCGCATTCTGTAACTTTATGTATTAATATGTATTGCAAACTAATTGCTGAAATCCTACAATTGGCTGCGTATTGCGTTACCCAATATGTGACTGAAGGGATCCAATTTTTGTCTTGCAGTTACGTTTGTATATAAATCCAATATAGGTATATTGCAAAAGTATGTTTTTTCTGCCAACGGAAAAACTGATGGATAAATGTGTCAAGGGGTCGATTAATTGATACTGTTTGTGAACGAATTGCACAATATGTGCACCATTGTGGCCAGGTGTATGCCTTTTGCCAGCCATTCAGCCTGTCAGTTGCTGCATTTTGAAACACTACTGAGACTTATGACACTCTGGAAAGTACAAATTTATTAACACACACATGCATATACACATCAATCATGCAACCCAACATTTATAGACAGAAAGGGCTATTCGGTGGAGATTCTGTTGAAACAATAAATCAATTATATTGTGGCGCTGAAATTTCTCCTGCTCATGTGGATGATTTTATTAACACACTATAAAAAAATAGCGTTTATTTTTAGTTCATTGACGCCTGTTTTTTTCTAGAATTGTTTTTGAAACGGCTGAGACGATGATGAGGATGACGATAATGATTATCAGCTGCAAAGCAAAAACCCCGATAAATGAGAGCTGCTTAAATATAGCGCACAAGGTGAAGAGCCCAAGATGCAGTTGGCCAGCGCCAAAGAGAAAAACCAAAAATGCAATAAGTATCAGTGGAAGGGCCACTTGACAACAAAACAGGACGAAGCAAGTAAAGTACTTATGAATTTATTACTTACGACCAACAGGACGGATGAGAAAAGTTCGTCAAGTGATGAATATGCGAGTGAATTTAATAAGCGGTAAGCGGTCAGAGCGAACTCAAGCGAAACGTTCAGCTAAAGTAGAAGATGATTCTGGAAAATCAACCAAAATTACATTTATTAATAGAAGAGAATAGAACATGTATGAGCGGATTGTGTGGTTTACACTGTGCAAAACTGTGAACAAACAATAATAATGCCAGTATGAAAAAAGCAGGGACTAAAACCTATAGAAATAATGGTTTCGGTTACGGTTACGATCATTAAAATCAAATTGTTTCAATTATGGTTATTTGTTTTCAAACGGTTAAATATCATTTAAATTTAAAAGAAAATTACATATGTATAACTTGATTTTAGTATCACAATTACGTTTAAAGTGTTTGAGGCCAATTCGTTTCTTAATGGATTCATTGTAAATTTCAAACCAGAAAAAAGTCGTTCGACTATTACTTGTGTACAAGAAACTGTTTATACGACTTTCGATAGCTCATATAATTCTTTCTATTTATAGAAATTTTCTTTCCACATTTTGATTGTATCGGTATTAGAACTCAATTTTTTAGCAAATCAGTGCCAAGTGAGTATATGTAGACTTCCAAAAAAGTTTTCGTTGTTTTTATGTATGTGGATATGAACATTAGACCGGACTTTTCTCCATACGATTTGCAACATGTTAAGTTCTTTGCAACACATGGTTAAAAAAATGCAGTATATTTTATAGAGAATTTAATGAAAATCCAAAATTAGATATTTTTAGTTTTGATTGGCACTGAACGGATAAAAACCTCGCTTTTATGATCAACTAAATCAGAAAAAGTTAAAATTTTGAGCGACTAACCCCCAGCATTTCCAAGTGCATATTGGGCTGCTAATAGCAAAATACAAATTGATGTACGTATGGTCTAAGTGACGTTTATGACGTTTTTTGATTTTAAATTACAAATGTTATACTTGAAGACAAAATGTTAAACAGCTCTGATCTCAATTCTGTTTTCGTATAAACTTGAGTTGGCCATTTTACAATTACAAATTTGTATGGAAGGTGGCAAGTAAATCTGTGGTTACTAGATCAAGGCTTCCTTAGAAATTCCGCTTTTATTGAAACCAGATCGAGTAACCGTAGATATAGGTGCCACCTTCCATATAACCTTGTTCACATGGAGTTCAACGTACAAACGTTTATACATAAGGCTTGAAAATTTGCCCTTCACATCCCGCAATATTTTTCAATGTTTATTGTTCGAGCGGATTGTAGATACTCACTTATAAACTGTTTTTCACGAGCGATTTTAAAATTTTTTTCCAATTTTAGTCCAAACCAGAGAAAAAATGTTGCAAAATGTTAAAAAATTATGCAGGAAGGAAAGGGCAAAGTTCAATATTTTGGCTGTTATTATGAAATCATTTCAAATCAAAAATCGTTATCACAGTCGCAGTCAATTTGTATTTTGCTATTGGTCTGCTTTATGAACTAGGAAATGATAATACAGTTGCATTCTAGAGGTAAGTCAAAAATTGTTGTTTGTTGGAGATTACTAAAATTTTATGAAAATTTTTTAAAGAATTAATACCGATTGCATTTTCTGTATTATTAGAAAAGGCAGCATGTACCACAATCGATTTCACAAGTGAAAGCCAGATCATGCCTGTAAATTTCTAAAATAAAAATATATTTTTTACTATACTTTTACTTCTTTGCTTTTGATTCATTTCATGATTTATGAACGGAAAAGGAGAACTAAAACATGACCAATTGGTCATGATTTAAGAAAGTAAAATTTGTTCTCTGTGTACCTATTGATATTCACCAAGTTTATTGGGCAAATGAGAATTCGACCACTCACCACCCCGTTTTTAAGCAACAGAACACTGGCCTAACAAAGCCAATGTAAGTAAGGAATAAAGTAACAAATAAAATCACCAAGACTCCTTTTAGAACACTCCCCCCGTAGTTTGTTATATGATATATTCAAACCAAACCGCACTGCCGTATATTAGAAATAATCTAAATATTCCATGATGCAACACCGCAAGTCCACATGTACCTTTTTTTGTAATAAACAATTCTATTTATTCATCTATAAATGTATAACAAGTGAGAAAGACGGTCGAGTCCGACTATAAAATACTCTGTGTCTGCAAAAGTGTATGCTTAGTATGAATTTGGCGGCTGCAATAGCAGCATAAAGCAGCGCTGCTGTCGGTAAGATATAGTCATTGGATTTTGACTAAATTGTGCAAAATCTGTTTGAAAACATTTAATATTAATAATGACCTTGTTAAGGTAGGTTAACTTTGTGAACAAAACAATTTTTTCCAGTTTCCGATCGATGGTTACTACGGCAGCTGAAGATATAGTCGTCGGGACCGAGCGGTTCCGGCATATGATCAACGTGAACTAAAAATGGCAATTTTTCATCTCGATAACCTTAAGACTGAGAGACTAGTTTGCATAGAAACAGACAGAAGGACGAACATAGCTCAATCGTCTAGAGTTTACTAGAATTTTTGTAGTATAGTTTGGAATGTTGAAATCTAAAAACGATTTCAAACATTTTTTGTAGATGGAAATGTTATTGAATTCTCAATAATCGCGTAGAACATTGTTTTTAAATTGCTTAAGTAGATTGAACACAGAGAGCAAAAATAAAAAAAAAAAGAATGTGTGAGTGTCGTTAACACTCACAAGGCTTTGATGTGTAACATGATGCTAAGTTTCGGGGTTTATTTTCAAAATCAGAAGCTCTCTCTACGGTATAGAAATCAGCAAATGACAATTTTTCAAAAGAAGAAAACTAATAGGGAATAGAAACAAGGGCGTAGCCAGCTTTCCGAAAAGGTAGGAGCAGCATTGCCTAAACGTTTCTTAAATATTTCCTAAATTACAATTTTCAACATTAAATAATTAGGTAAGGATGCATTTGATATGAAATGAGAAACAATCTTCAAAATAATAGCGGAAAACTTAAGATATAAATGAAAACGTGAATTTTCCGGGGCAAAATCTATGATTAAGGGGGGGCCACTGCCCCCCTGGCTACGCCCTTGAATAGAAACACCAACAAGATCACTTGCCGCGGTGTTTTTCTAATTTTTTCTGTAAGTCTTGCTGATTGTGCTGCTCCACAGAGCATTTATTTGAAAACAACAACTGTCGCAAGAGAATAACAGGCAGAATTAATAATCTCAATCTTAAAATAGCAAAAAAAAATATTAATAATTTAAAACCCTCTTTCCCCCTCTTCCTTCGCCCTCTTAAGTCAATGTTAAGTTAGTGTTTGTTTACTGTTGTCACTGTTAAGTCACTGTTTAGTCACTGTTAAGCTACTGTTAAGTCACTGTTAAGTCAATGTTATGACACTGTTAAGACACTGTTTGGATACTGTTCAGTCTCTGTTTACTGTTTCACTGTTTCCCCTCTTTCCACCTCTTTCCCACCCTATTTCGTTCTCTTCCCACCCTCTGTCAACCATCATGTGTGTGTGCTTGAAGACTACAAAACAACACAAAATATGCATATACAACAAATATGACGTCAGCGTCTCGTGACGCTGAAATTAAATTTTTACTCCTACTAAAATCCTTCGTACCGAAATTAAAAAGATGTTTCACATCAAAAAATTATGTAAATACCGAATTGATCTTCGATGATCGCAATACATCATAGCTGTAACGAAAATCGGCGTTTTGAACAAGCCCATTGGTAAAATTTCGCAGTTTTTTTTTTTACCAATTTCGATACGCTCCTGCTCACTGCAGGTTAAAAAGTCCAACAAATGCAAGGGTAGCACATATTAGCAGTGAACTTGGAAATTTTTAAACAACAAGGCTTCACACTGACACAAAAAGTCAAAGGCGACTTGAACATTTGTGAATATTTTTAGTTTTGCTTCACGAAAGACAAGTGTACACAATATGGGGTAGCGAATGAACATTTCTATGCGTTGCTTCTTGGCAAAATTGCAATGCCAAGCTTTTCCAAGCGCGATTTCCGTCTGATCATTCCTGTGCACGTACTGACGAACAGATCAGCAAAAGATTAACATAATTTCCGTATACGGTCTGTCATAATTCTTTGCTTGCAAACTAGCATGATCTTTTCTCAATTTTATGTACTTTTCAATGCCTTTGGCTATACATCGAGCATCGGCTAGTGTATACAAGTTTCACCTCTGTTTGATGCTAGGTTAGCCGCATTCTAATCATTTCCGGACGAATGAGGGTCAATGGCAAATATTTACATGTCAAATTTTATGCAGTCGTTTCGCTCTATTGTATAGTAAACATTTTGTAATTTTGAAAGAAGAAATGTGACAACAAATAAATGCAATATTTTAGCAGAAATATTTTATTATATGTAACTGCTGGAAGCTTGTGTGTCCGCAAAACGGAGGGAAAACTTGTTGTTTGGCAAAAGTTGTGCCGAACTCGCACCAGCCCTGCACCAAGTGGAGGAAAATGAAGGCAGTCGTGTGTGAGTGTGTGTAAATGCACGTGTGTGTGTGTGCGCTGTGAGCTCGTTAGCATTGTCCAAGTGCTGGGCGTCAAGTGTTTTTGTGACTGGCAGCGACTTTAAACGGCCCTGACTTTCTAATGAACTGCAGTTTGGCCGTCGTCCTCATTATCAGACAGAAAGTGTTGCGGCCAGCTTAAACGTTCCTGTAATCAAATTGTGCCACTTGCGGTGCGAAATTCGGTCTAGGTTGACATTTGTTGCCACGTAATGAGCATGAAATGGGTACAAGTGAAAGGAACACTCTGCCCCTCTTCACACTGATGCTTCAAAGTTCTTTGTCGACTTTCTTTCTTGTTGTCAAGGGTCTACGAAGGAGGTGCTTGGTGCGACTTCACTGTGTATATGTGTGTGCGTTGCAATTGTGTTAAATGTGTATAGGTACTCCACATACACATGCTTGCACTCGCATTTTGCCAGCAAACGAAACCACAGATTTGAAAGCGGATGCGTTCGCCTTCTGTCTGTCCAATGTATGTCTAGCCCGGCAACGCCGCGTATGCGTAATGTGCAAATATTTCTACTCAGTTTTTGTTTATCAGCTGCGAGTGTCTAAACAAAAGGCATAAACAACTATTTCGGGTTGCCCGTGAAGAGGAGTGTGCAGAGAAGGGAGGTAAGGCGAGCAAATTTTGGAAACAAAGCGAAAATCAATTCGGTTTTGTAAGTTACAGCCAAATTGCTACGCAGGCATCAATTGAAATTCAAAATTACAAACTATTTACTTGGAAAATTCAGTATCACGGGCTTAAGAATCACCGCATGAATGCAGTGACTGCAGGCGTAGACTGGGCATACGAATACACACACACGCACATACAGCAATTGGCAATAACTACGTTTTCTCCTTCTCTTTTGTGTGGGTGTTAGACAACTGATTTGTATGCTCTGTACCAGAGGTACAAGGAGTATATCAATTTTGTGAAAAAGTATGTAACAGGGAGAGGGAATCATTTCCGATCCTTTAAAGTAATATCAACAGGGTCAACCCTTAACATCCTATTGCAATGTCTTAAAAATAGCAATGATTTTCTGAAAATAGTTTTTTTAAATATGATGAAGATAACCATTGTTTTTAGAAAAATTACATTGAATATTACGTCTTTTTCTAAAAAAAAAAAAAGTAACTACATAGAAAAAATGTGAAGTAGCTAGAATTGCCTCTCTTCATCAACTACGTCGGGCTAAAAGACAAAATTCTCCCGATGCTAGGCGAGGTTAACAAACGGCCAACCGTCTTCACAAGGTTTTGTGCTCCCGAAAGTAAAGGGAATATTTTAACCGAATCGAAAAAGAACAAGCTGGCATAAAAGACAGCAAAACATTTTGGACTTTTGTGCGTCGTTTAAAAGGAGCGTCATCTCGTAGCAAAACCGTGGCGGACTCGATTAGTCTAGCAAGTCACTTCCAGAGGTTACTTTCTGTCGATCCCGAATTAAGCTTTGGTTTACCTCAAGTATTGGATGATGATCTAGATTGTCCCATAGCTGGGGAAGAAGTTCAACGGGCAATATCCGAGTTAAAGTCAAACAAAGCACCCGGAGAAGACCGTATTCCAGTCGAATTCATCAAAGGAGCACCTGATTTTTTTATACAGCTGCTTACAAATGAACACAAATGAAGCTTTAAAACGAGCTTTATTTTTCCCTTTTTCAAAAAAGGTAATCCCAACGACGCTACGAACTTCCGAGGAATCTCCTGCATAAACGCAATATCAAATATATTTGCATCGGTGCTTCTTTCACGTCTTGAGAGATGGGTAATAAAACACAACAAGCTAAGCGAATTTCTGTTCGGATTCAGACGAGACTACTCAACGATGGACAGCATATTCGTACTCACAAACATAGCAAGATCGTTTCTGGCCGCAATGAAAAAACTATACTTATGTTTTGTGGATTTTAAAGCTGCTTTTGATACAGCCAAAAGAATTAGCCTTTTATATAAACTAAGCTATATGGGTGTGTCCTTAAATTTTTTACTGGCTGTACAAGCGCTGTATGACGGAACCGAATCAGAACTGTGGGATGGTTAACTGCTCTCATACTGGTTTGAAAACAACACTGGAGCCCTCTTTTGTTCGCCCTCTATATTAATAATATCGCCAGCTCGATAAGGGGTGGAATCTTGGTAGAGGATGATGATGTTAATGGACGTTGACGTACAATGCGCAGTACGTTCAAGTGGCCCATGCGACACCAAGCCAAAGCTTGTTATGCGCAAACCCCAGGCAAAATAGCAGCCCACCTCCCGCCCAACCGACTGAGAGGCGCAGCCACTAACGTGTGACACGAAATCACGAAGGAAGAACATAAAGTAATGTTAACTACGGGCTAAATAAGTTAAAATATAAATTTTTATAGCAGGAAGAGAAGCTTCAGAGTTAATTATTCGGTAGAGTTTTTTGTAATCAGCACAGAGGACATGAAACGGTTCATGCAAAGCATAGTTAGTATTACAACGATTTAGTGATAGGGTGATAAAATTACGAGTCGGATAATAGGAACGTTGAGGTTAATTTGACCAACCAACTCAGTTGAGTCGATTTCACCATTAATTAGTCTATGAAAAAAGATTACTCCAAGCATTACTCTACGGTTAATAAAGGAGGGAAGGTTAATTAAAAGTAGTCTACTAGAGTACGATGGTTAACGGACCTCAGGATTCCAGCCCAGACCACGAAGAGCAAACAATAAAAACTGTTTGTGCACAGATTCAATTCTATCTTGATGGGTTGAATATTGCGGAGACCACCCACATGACCCATACTCGAGAATCGGACGGACAAGAGAAGTGTACAAAATCTTCGTCATATAGGGATCATCAAATTCCTTCGACCAGCGCTTAATGAATCCAAGAACACTCCTGGCCTCCTACAAACAGTTGCTGTAACATGAGAGTCAAATTTAAGTCGGTGATCAAGAATTACCCCTAGATCATTTATCTCATTGACTGTGTCATTTAAAAACTCTGGTGAGACATTATCAAGCATATAAGTAAATAATTGTGGCAAGCTTGTGGAAAATGTTGAAAGCTTACTCTTGGAACTGTTAAGGTTTAATAGATAATCTTGACACCAAGACTGAAATGCACCCAAGTCAGCTTGCAAACTATAGGGGGAAACCAAATCGTTATATGTTAAACATAGTTTCATATCAGAGGGAGTGAGTCAAGTCTGACGGAAGATCATTTATAAAGAGAGAGTAAAAAGCAATGGACCCAAGTGACTACCTTGGGGTACTCCAGAGGTAACCTGGATTAGTTTCGAATATGAATGCCAGGGTAAAAGTTCTAATGTACGCAGATGACCTTGTCTTGTTGGCTGATTCACCACGGATGTTGCAAAATATGCTGGATGATCTTTACTCCTACTGCTGCTTATGGGGGCTAACTGTCCACACGGATAAAACGAAAATCCTTTCAATAAGAGACAATAGAGGCCGGATACTTTATAGCGTCGGAAACGATTCCTTCTCCCTGTTACATACTTTTGAACAAACTAAATATACTCTGTGTAGCTTTGGTACAGAGTATAAAAACCTCTTCAGAATATAATCTCAAAATTAAAAAGAAAATTTCTGCAAAATAAGCACAATTCAACTACATTCAACCACCGCACACTGGGGTATTTGGCCGATTTAGGCGGACTCTTTTCATTTATAAACGAACGTAGGATGAAGAGACGTAGAATGCTTGACAAGATTTCGCTGTCTTTTAATTCCTTTCTGTTTTCATTCGCTGACACCTTGTGGTCAAAGTGGCGTGTTGCTAGTTGTGCATTTACGGTTTAGCTGTGTTCAATACAAGACGAAGTAATAAAAAATTGCTATAAATCGTGTGTTCAATTTTACAATTGTTTGAAAATTGATAATTGTAAGGCAGGAAATGATGATATAATCCACATGGTTTAATTCAAATATACAATTAATAGTATTTTGCCTAATTTTACGAGAGTACAACGATACAATGCACAAGGTTTGTTGCCCATACGACAGCTATCAGAAGAGGCAGCAGAAGCCAGAAATAAAGACTTTCGACAATATCGTGAAAACTACGGCCGTAAATGTTCAAGAGAGTCCTGCAATACAGATGTAATTAATCGATTACTGTTAACTTCAGATCCTCTGTTAACGGGACTACGCCAAAAACCATAAATACCCAAAAACCTTTTACACAAGAATGCTTGGAAATGCTTGTACCAGCCGAATGTAACGACGACAACATGCCGGAACATGTTCTCAGCTCAGACGATGAAGAAATGGATAATTGATGGATTTTTCAGTTTTTCTTTACAATTTTTTAAATAGCACAAGGCAACAAAATTAGACTTTTTCCAGTATATTGAAGGGTGGGTGGTGATTCTAGATGATTTTCGTATGCTGAACACGAATCTGTTTTAGAAATGGTCCATCACGTCGAGATTTTTAGTAATTTGAGCTTAAACTCGCAAAAAGAGCGAGTTTTCACTCTTTTCAGACGCGTTTTGTGGGCAACCTATACTTCTGTTTTGACTTTCTTTGATATTATGAAAAAGAACTACTCCTTAACTTTGAAATGTACAATCCAAAACATTTCTACGATTTTTTTCAATGAAGATAAACCATTTTTAGTAATTGTATCCGTTATTACAAAAAATCGATAATATTGTTGTGCTGCAATGGGTGTTGTTGATAATTTTGTAAGGCATAGTTTTCGGCTGTAGGCAATGGGGGTATGTTTTTGTAAGTATTCAAAATGGAATACCTTCGCTGAAAATAACACTAGTTTACAGCCAAAAAGACTCATTTCTACTGAAACTATTCTTAAGTGTAGTTGGAATTGGTGATCTCAAAAAAAAACTTCAATGTTTCCATAAAAATGGGAAAAGGGGATCATGAAGTTGTGCACATGTATGTAACAGCCAGAAGGAAGCTTCTCCGACCCTATAAAGTATATATATTCTTGATCAGCATCAACAGCCGAGTCAATATAGTCATGTCCGTCTGTCTGTCTGTCTGTATGAACGCGTCGATCTCAGAGACTATAAGAGATAGACACACAACGCACATAGGTGTATACCGTACCCAAATCAAGTTTGTTTCAGATTTGGAAAATTTTCCCCCTCCCCCCATTAACCGCAAAAAACTAACAGAGCCACAATTTTAAAGATAGAACCTCGTGGCTTAATATATATTTTCTTAAGCCTTATATCTAACTACTCTCAGAAGGAAAATAAGATCCGAGCAAAAACAACAAAGTATTAAGCAATTTTGCTTATCAGAGCGGGGGGCGGACACTACACGTTTGTCTGTGGGAGAGTGTTTGTATGTGTGTCTCAATTGAACAGGGTATTTTGTAGTCGGGAAACTCGACAACAGCGCTCTTACTTGTTTAAATATGAATTTTTTCCATTTTTTCGATAGGTGCACTTACATTTTAAAAGGAGTCAAGAAAGATATGAATCGAAAGGTAATTAAATTATCAATAATCGCATTAAACACTATTTTCAAATCGGTTTAGAAGTTAGAATACAGCAAAAAAAAAATATTTCAAAAATATCTATTCTTTGCTCAAAAACGCAATAAATTTCGTTTCCAAACGCCTCGGAAAAATATTTAAAAATTCAAAAAAAAATATTTTTATATTTTCTGCTTAAGAACCGCACTTCTTCGAAGAAAATAATATATGGATGAACAAAATCTATGAATAAATACAGGAGCTGTGAGCAATTGGTGTTTTTGAGATTTTTTTCAAATTAATTTTCACTTGCTTCGACTTTTGTTCTGTTCTGGAATTTTTCGTCTGATCAGGCTATTTGCCCACTTCTAATATTGACCAAAAAAAAAAAGAAAATAGAAAAAAAAATTTCTAAACACTTAAAGTACTCAAATTTGACTGTTAGTTCCTTCACTTAAATTGATCCAGCTTCAATATTTATTCATAGATTTTCTTCATCAATACCTTATTATCTTTGTAGAAGTGCGATTCTTAAGTCAAACGAATAAAAATAATTTTTTTTAGATATTTTTATTTTTTTCCTAGGCGATTAAAATGAAATTTCTTGCATTTTCGAGCAAAAAAATCGATCGAAATCGGCAGCTATACGATATATTCATCAGATTTGGATCAAGCTCGTCAAAATTGTGTGGAAACCGATAATATTCATAGCTGGAAAGCTTAAAGACGCTACCATTAAAAACAACAAAGTTTTTCTCACTAGAACTACTTTTTGAACCGAACGTTCCTATGGCAGCTTTATGCTATAGTCATCCGATTTGAATCAAACTTGGCAGAATTATGTGGTAGCATTTAGTATTGAACAGTAACAAGTTTGAGAGCGATAGCATTGAAAACAAAAGTTTTTCCAACTAAGACTTTTTCTCTGAACTATCTTTTGTATGACAGCTATACTATATAGTTGTCCGATATTCATCAAACTTGGTGCGAGTCATGCTAAAATCATAGAAAACTGAAAAATGCCGAGGTTTGTGGGCGTTTTCATTGTAAACAAAAAAGATTTTCCCACTAAAACTCAGTTTTTTGACCGATCGTTCCTATGGCAGCTATATGATTTAGTCATCCGATCCAGCCGGCTCCGACAAAAGTGCAGCGTATTTGTACCAAGAAGGCTTCTGTGCAAAGATTTCGGTTAAGATAGCTTTTAAACTGACGGAGGAGATAGCATAGAAACAGACGGACGGACGGACAGACGGACGACGGACAGACGGACATGGCTATATCAACTCAGCTCATCATGCTGATCAAGAATATATATACTTTATGTGGTTGGAGATGCTTCTTTCTATGCGTTACAAACATCTGGACAATTTTTTAAATACGTCGCCATGAAAAAATTTTTGAAATCGATTTTTGAGTTCACCAATCCTACACTAAACTACACTTAACAAGAAAGAAAGTCGGTCAAGCCCGACTATAACATACTCTGTACCCTTACACTCGCATTTGCTCAGGAGTAAAACGGCCAGTGAACACCCCGCGCACAACGCGGTGCGCTCTCTAAGTTTCTCTCTCTCTCTCTCTCTTTCTCTCTCGCACTAAGATTGCCTGTGTTGAACGGTTAGGGTATGTTGCTGTGGTTGTTGGTGGGGGGGTGGGTGGTGTTAACTGGCCGTTTTTTGCCCATAACTTGAGTATCGTTCATCCGATCTTTATCATTCCTTCAGCAAATCGATAAATAGTTTTGTTTACAAGGTATCTCTAGAAGGAACGAACGATCTATCTCCAAAACTGTAGGAGATATGGTGTTTTTTCCAAATTACGGGGGCGGGAGGGGGCGTGGCAAAAATTGAAAATAAACTTGATCTGCCTGCAAGTATAAGAAATATATGTCCCATACATGTCAAACCTCTATCTCTTACCATCTCTGAGATCTCTTCGTTCATACGGACAGACAGACGGACAGACGGACGGACGGACAGACGGACATGGCTATATCGAATCGGCTGTTGATGCTGATCAAGAATATATATACTTTATAGGGTCGGAAACGATTCCTTCTCCCTGTTACATACTTTTGCACAAACTTAATATACTCTATGTACCTTCGGTACAGAGTATAAAAATAGTTTCCGTAGAAATGGGTCATTTAATTTTTTTTTGTAAACTAGTGTTTATTGGAATAGTTTATTTTAAAGTTAACAAATAGTAACTTACGATAATATAAAAAAAAGTCAAAACAAAAGTATGGGTTGCCCACAAAACGCGTCTGAAAAGAATCAAAACAGGCTCTTTTAGCAACTTTAAGCTCAAACATCTCGACGTGATGAACCATTTCTGAAAACAGATTCGTGTTCAGCATACGAAAATCATCTAGAATCACCACCAACCCTTCAATATACAGGACCAGCGTAAATAACATTTCCATTTTGGCATTTTTTTTTAATGAGTGTATATTAAAGTTGTCCAGATGATTGCGGCGCATTGGAGGAAGCATCGCCGACGACATAAGTTTATATATTCTTGATCAGCATGACGAGCTGAGTTCATATAGCCATGTCTATGCCAAGGACGAAAGGAAAGTAAATATGTATATATAATACATATTATGTATATAAATGTGAGTTAGCGACCTTTCTAATTGTAGATGTATGTATTAAATACGTTTTAAGTTCCGTTTTTTATATATCTGCTGACGGTGAATGCATACCCTTACACCAAGACCTAACTCAATATGTTTGCTGAACAACATTTTCAAGCAATATAGGCACAAATGTAAGCTAGCATTCATTAGATCATGTTCGTTACAACTGTATCCTAGAGGTGAAGTAAGAGATAACCAACGAGAATTGGTAGCCATAAATTTGCGCCTTAGGTAAAGTAAAAGCAAGAACATATTGTCGATTTAGTGGATACCTTATTAAAAGCTTTATAAATGAATGTATAGCTTATTTTGGATAATCGTAAAGGCCATTGTATGGAACGGATACAAATTTCACCCAACTCACTGCAAGGCTTGCCAAATAGTTCAGTGTTCAGTGTTGTTGTTATAATAATAAATGAAAGCATATATGAATATATGTTGTTATAACAACAATATTGAACACTGAAAACAGCACACTATCGTAAACAAGCAGAGGATGCTTCTTGTGCGCGACAGCCGTCGAGAGTTGGGGCATGCAAATACAAATATCTTGGCCTCACAAGAGTACATGAGCTAAATATCGATAATGCTGCGGACTTAAGGACGGCACCTGCAAGTCATTGTTTGACCAACCAAATATAGTTCTAAGCTTAACAAGTGCACAGCGAAGTAGAGTGGGATAGTCGACTCCCAAAGTGTCCCTTGAGTCAGACAGATATTGAAGAATGTTGAAATGTATTCTCGTTAAGAAAATAGCTCGGAGCAAAGACACTACATAAATAGATACCGCATCTCATACAAACTTTTAAATTATTTTTTTTTTTGGATCCAATGTCAGCTCCCAAGAGCAATCGTTTTTTGTTTCACATGTGGCATCTATATTATCTATAAATCTTTGCTATTTATCAACATCCATTTATTAAAACGTATAGCTAAATTTCAATACATATATTCCTCGTAAAGGCAGCGAGAAGCAAAAATTGGGATCTAATGTCAGCTCCCACGAAAATAGTTTTTTGTTTTACATACGTCATCTATAATATCTAAAAATCTTTGCTCGGAGTAATTATACCCTTGTAGAGGGTATATTAAAATTGTCCCGATGTTTGAAACGCATAGAAGGAAGCTTCTCCGACCAAATAAAGTATATATATTCTTGATAAGCATGACGAGCACAGTTCATATAACCATATCCGTCTGTCCGTCCGTTTGTTTCTATGCTATCTCCTCCGTCAGTTTTAAAGCTATCTTAACCAAACTTTACACGAAGTCTTTTGGGACAAATACGCTGCAGATTTGTCGGAACCAGTCGGATCAGATGACTATAACATATAGCTGCCGTAGGAACGATCGGTCGTAGAATTAGTTTTAGTGAGAAAAACATATTTGTTTTCAATGCAAACGCCCCCAAAGCTCGTACTGATCATTTTTCTATGTATTCACATAATTCCACTAAGTTTGATGAAAATCGGACAACTATATAGTACAGCAGCCATACAAAAGATAGGTCTGAAAAAAGGTCTTGGTAGGAAAAACTTTTTTGTTTTCGATGCTATCGGTCCAATACTTATTACTGATGAATATTATATGCACCAACATAATTCTGGAAAGTTTGATTCGAATCGGATGACTATAGCGTATAACTGCCATAGGAACGATCGGTCGAAAATGTAGTTCTACTTAATATTAATTGAGTTCAGCGGCCAAAAATACATAAGGAACGATTGCTTACGTCTCTGTAGTGGGTGCGAAGTGGGTGGGGAAAGAGTAGGAAGTGGGTGGGATGTGGGTGGTTAGTGGGTGCAATGTGGGTGGAATGTGGGTGGGATGTGGGTGGGATCCGGGTGGGATGAGGGTGGTTAGCAGAGCTATAAACTTGAATTACCATTACTATTTTTCAGATAGTTAAAAACAATTCCTGTTAACCATTTTGTAATATCCGTAATTGTAACTTGGAATTACGATTATTCAGTGAATATTACAGAATTTAATTACTTTTACAATTACTGGAATAGTTGTGCCTGTAAAGTGGGACTATTGAGTAATTGTTGCTGAAAAGTTGAATTGGTCATGAATTTTTAGGTGTAAAATGAAATTATTTATAAGCCCAATAATCACATTCATGGTGTATATAATATGATTTTTGTTTGAAAATAATAGCAATTTTCTATTATCCAATAAATTTATGTTGGCCTTCATTACATAACTAAATTTATATCAGAATTTTGGAAATGTTTAAGTTTCATTAAACCGATTGACCGACAACTCCTATTTACCCGTCTTTAATTGCCAACTATTAAATCATCATGATAATCTGAAGTCTATTATTTGGACAGGAGTTTCCATTAGAGTTGAAAGTGATTACTAAGATGGGGTTTCGAAAAATTCCACCCCCAATGGGTGGAAAAGCGTCGAAAAAGTTTGAATGGGGACATTTTTATTTTTATTCCGATTGACTTGAAAGTTTGAGCAAGTTAAAAAATTTTACACGTTATCGCCGGAAAATTCTGCATGCAAAAAACTATTTTTCATCCGATTGGCTTGAAATTCGGATTGTAAGAATAGAAACGAAATAATTTGAAATGAGATTTTCTAATGTCGGAAAATTCGCCCCCAGGCGTAAAAGTTCCCGGAAAATTCTGTATGCAAATAACTGTTTTTCATCCGATTGGCTTGAAACTCGGTTTGTAGTGATAAGATTCGAATTTAACTTGTGATTTCATTTTTCTATGTTGGAAAATCCACCGCGCGGTCGTGAAAATGCCCGGAAAATTCTGCATGGAAAAAATTATTTTTCATCCGATTGTCTTGAGACTCGGTTTGAAAGGATAGAATATGACATAATTTGAAATGTGATTTTCATATGTAGGGAAATCCACTCCCAGGGTATGAAAATATTTGGAAAATTCTGCATGTAAAACACAATTTTTCATCCGATTGGATTGAAACTTAGATTGTAAGGATAGAATACGAAATAGTTTGAAAAGTGATTTTCCAATGTTGGAAAATTCGACCCCCAGGTGGTAAAAATGCGCGGGAAATTCTGCATCCAAAAAACAATGTTTCATCCGATTGGCTTGAAACTCGGTTTGTAGTGATAAGATTCGAATTCACTTGTGATTTCATTTTTCGATGTTGGAAATACCGCCGGGATGTCCACTGTGAAGTGGGTTTGATGTGTGTGGGAAGTGGGTGGGATGTGGGTGATAAGCGAAAGGGTGAATAAGGAAAGTGGGTGGGAATAGGAGGAAAAACCCAGCAGCAAAGTTGTAACGGGGAAAATGCAATGTTGTAAGACGTTGACTTCAAGCCGATGTATGTAAAATTCGCTCTACGGGGGACACAAATTGAAAAGGCTATACTGATGGCGGCTCTGCGAAGCTCGACGGGTTATATGCTAGTAGGTATATATTCTTAGGACCAAATAATCTTATCGAATTTTTCAAAACATTTTCTTACGGTGTGTACACCTATAGTTTCTTATACCCTGTTTCTATTAAAAATGGGAAAAGGGATCATAAAGTTGTGCAAATGTAATTAACAGCCAAAAGAAAGCATTTCCGACCCTATAAAGTATATATATTTTTGATCAGCATCAACACCTGAGTCGATTTAGCCATGTCTGTCTGTCTATCTGTCTGTATGAACGCGTCGATCTCAGAGACTATAAGTGATGGAGCCACAGGTTTTTGCATGTATGTAGGTGTATACCGTACTCAGATCGAGTTTGTTTCAGATTTGGAAAATTCTTCCTCCTCCTTCTTTTTTAACAGCGGAAAACTGTTAGAGCCTCAATTTTTAAGTTTGAATTCTGAAAACCACAATAAGATCCGAGCAAAAACAACATTACTAGGAACGGGGTATTTTGCAGTCGGTGTACTCGACTGCAGCACTCTTACTTCTTTTGCTTGTTTTTTATTTATTTTTAATACACTTGAAAAAGCTCGATCTAACAGTTTGCGACTTCGACCAAATTTCTCAGTTCAGTTTGAAAACATATAATAATGGCCAAGTTTTAGAACTCTAGCATTGAAAACCAAAGAGTTTTTCTTACTAACACCAATTTCCCGACCGATCGTTCCTATGGCAGCTATAGGAAGTACTCATCCGATCCGGGCGTTTCCGACTTATTAGCAGCGTCCAGTAAAAAAGAAGAGTCTGTCCATAATTTCAGATCGATAGTTTCAAAACTGTGAGACTAGCATGTGTAAAAACAGACCGACAGGCGGACAGACGAACGGAAAAAGCTCCATCGACTGTAACCATGTAGTTAATCGGGTCGGAAATTAAGATTTCTAAGCGCTACTAACTTCTGTGCAGAATTATTATGCGCTTTGCAAAGGTATAGAAAACAGCTTTAAGCAATCTATTAAGTCTTATTTACTTTCTTGATTTCCAGCAGTGAAAATAAATAATATCGATACTATCGATTCGATAGCTTGTGTGGACTGCAAGCACAGCCGGTTTGTTGAAGCTAAATTGAAAACAAATAACTTTCCGCACATTTTTCCGGGCAGCATCGAACATAATGGAAACAAAAGCGAGGCGCAACAAAAAAGTACAACAAATAATAAAAATATAAGCACATTAAACAGCCCCCTTTTCATAAGAAAAAGTATGAAGTATATATATAATTGATTAGCATCAACAGCCGAGTCGATATAGCCATGTTCGTCTGTGCATATCAACAAACAGATCTCAGGGTTGGAAAGAGATAGAGGTTTGACATGTATGGGATATATACTGCGTATACTTGCAGGCAGATTAAGTTTATTTCAAATTTTTCCACTTCTCCTCTCGGCACCGCATAAAACGTCACAGTTTTGTACCTTCTAGACATACTATATATTAGTCAGGCTTGACCGACTTTTTAACATGTTTTACTTCTTTAGTTTTGAGTGTCTCAAGGATGAGATTCAACTGCTGAGATTATCACATATGTGTTAGTACATCATGTGAGCTGTAAAGCTGTGAGGTGATTTTTTAATTGTACAAACTTAAGGAAGACTCGAAAATGACTCATGCAAAAAACGACTGGAAAAAGACTCGCAAGTGTTTCGAAAATGAGTCTAAAACTGATCAGAATAACGGGGTATAAAATACTCTCCATGAAGAGTAGCGGCTAGGGTACCATTATCTCCCGACAAAAGTATAATTTATGACAAATTTTTTAATCAAACTGACGATTCCAAAAACACACGAATGTGATCAGAAATTTTATGAAACGCTGGCTGGGAAGATGGAATTTTTCGGATTTGCGTCAATCAAATGCTTTGTAGACAAAAGCTAAATTGAAAATAGTTAACGAGATATGGATTTTTTAGTCCCAATCTAAAGCTGAAAATTTTAAAGTGCAATAGATCAGTCCAAGCCCATTCAAAGTTTTTATAGTACTACTTTATAGTACAATTTAAAACACCTTTGATTCATCTGCTGGTCGAAATATTGTTGCGAAATATCTTGTTTATCATTCTGAAAACTACAATTAATCAAGAAAAAAAATTGTGAAATTAAAAGAAAATTATTCATCTAACTCCATTTTAAGGCCCTTAAGGCTGGTTTCCATAACAAATAAAACTTTATGTCACGAAAATTTCAATTATTTCTGCCACAAGGCCGTAAAAACCACTTAAAACTTCACAAGAAGGCAGCAAAATGGCTCATGTATTCAAAAAGTGTTTATCAAATTTAAATTCAAACAATTAAAAAATCATCTCACAGCTTTCAAAGTCACATGTCACCATAAATGGGCGCAGCATCTGATCCTGAATTTGAGTCTTAAGGCACTCAAAATTATAAAAAAGTAATCAAAAAGTGGGATATTTCATGTGCTATGTGCCTCATGTGCCTCGCTTTTGATTCAAATTTGTTCGATGTTGTCCGGAAAAATGTGCTGCAAGTTATTTATTATACCCTTGCAAAGGGTATTATATTTTTTCCCGGAAGTTTACAACGCACTGAAATATTCATTTCCGATCCCATAAACTATATAGCTCATCATCTGTGTGTCCGTCTGTCTATCTGTTTCTACGCGAACTAGTCTTTCAGTTTTAAAGCTATTGAGGTGAAATTTTACACAGAGACTACTTTTTACTGCAATATGTCGGAGAATATCGGATTGGATAGTTATATCTTATAGCTGACCATCAGTCGGAAAATGGGTCACAGCAAGAAAAGTTTTTTTTTTTCCATGTAAGCGTCCCTTACTCAGCCATTATTAATATTAAATGCATTCAAACAGATTTGAAAAATTTGGTCGAAGTCGGATGACTATATCGTATGGCTGCCATAGTACCTTAGGGAAACCTTTTTGTTTTTAGTTTTATCGGTCTTAAACTCGTTGATTATTAAATTTATATGCTTTCAAACAGATAAGCAAATCTTTGTCTATATCTTTATTACTGCCATATAAGCGGTCGATCGGCACATGGGTCTTAGTGAGAAAAGTTTTTTGTTAACAATTTTATAGGTCTTAAGCTCGGTGATTACTATTTTAAAATGCTTTTAAACAGATACGCAAGTTTTGTCGAAATCAGATGACTATATATTATGGCCAATCGGTTGGAAAATGGGTCTTAGGGCATAGATTAGAATATCTAGACTGAAAGATTGCGCAGTCGACACCGCTTCTGTAAGAAATTAGTCAGCTGTTCGCTCTCACTTTCGCTCTCCGGAAACATTTGGAAATATGTGCGTCTCGCTCTAGCCACTGTGATTTCCTACTGGCACTATAAAGTATCTCAACGTGTACCAGAGGTATCTGGTTGGGCACTATCGCTTAACACCACTCAAAATTGAGAGGCAGCGGAAATTTTATCTCTAATTCTCATTCTTCATGCTTAGGGAAAACAAATTTTGGTTTTCAATTTTATCGTTCTTAAACTCTTATATTTAAAAACCAGTGTTGCAAGCACAAACGAACTTAGCTTTGCCTTCTCGCTTTCAATTTAGTTTCACTAAAGCGGCTGTGCTTGCAATCCACACAAGCTACCATCGGTGTGGCAACGCTGTGTTTATTTAGTTTCACTAAATAAATTGCTTAACAGCTGTTCAAAGGTGTTATTATACCTTGTACCAAAGCTACACAGAGGCGAGCCCTTTTAAATATACTTCGAAATTGTCTTCTGCAAGTTTATTAATGACAATACAAATTGCTGCTACCATAATAGCGGCCTCCCATGGGCGGACTTAAAATCTTCCATACGAAAATGAATCTCAGTCCCAACAACAATCATCCTGCCGTATCGTTGAACTAATGAACCAAATTGAAGCCATTGAAATTGGAATCAAAATGCCTTTACACTTATCAAATATCTCTAAAGAGGCTGTCTGACGATAATGCAATAGCAATGGAAATAACTCTAAATATTTAGAAAATGTAGCCTTTTTTGTTGAAATAGAAGAGGTACTCTATTTCATAAGAGATTCTCTTTAGAGAAGTTTGACAACCGACTATTTAGAGATATATGACAAGTGCAAAGGCAGCTTAACAGATAAGAATTCTTAATACGTTAGAACTTTTTTTATACACTGTACCAAACGTACAGAGGAATCATCTCCGACCCTATAAAGTATATACATATATTCTCGATCATCATCAACAGCCGAGTCGATATAACCATGTCCGCCTGTCCGTCCGTCCGTCCGTCCGTTTGTCCGTCAGTATGAACGAAAAGATCTCAGAGATGGTAAGAGATAGAGGTTTGACATGTATGGAACAAAAACTCATTTTACTTGCAGGCAGATCAAGTTTATTTTTAACTTTTGCCACTCCCCCACCCGCCCCCGCAATTTGAAAAAAACGTCATATCTCCCACAGTTTTAATGATAGATTGTTCGTACCTTCTATAGAAGTCTACAAATCAAAATTATTTATCGATTTGCTGAAGGAATGATAAAGATCGGATGAACGATACACAAGTTATGAGCAAATAAAGTAACGGGTCCCCATTCCCACCCCTTCCAGCCAACCAGCGCTGTATTCAAACAAACACATTCTTTGGGAGAGAGAGAGAGAGGAACTTAGAGATGATCATATAATAGCGTATAACGCGCATAACAGCGTATAACGCATAGAACGAGTAAAACAGCGTATAACGCGTATATCACTTATAAAGAGCGAGCAAATGCGAGCAACGGCATTAACTGGTACAGAGTATCTTATAGTCGGGCTTGACCAACTTTCTCATTTGTTTTTACATTTTGTTGTAGTTTTTAATTGTTTTTTATTCCCTGATCCCATTAAAAATGGGAAAAGGGGATCAGCAGGGGATAAAGCTGACCAAATGTCTGTAACCGCCAGAAGAAAGCATCTCCGACCCTATAAAGGATATATATTCTTGATCAGCTTCAACAGCCAAGTCGATTTAGCCATGTCCGTCTGTCCTTCTGTCTGTATGAACGCGTCGATCTCAGAGACTATCAGGCCAGTTCCGATTTTCACTTTCACTTAATTTGCTCGAACTCGATGTGGTTACCTGTTCTGGTTTTTACAAATCGATAGATTTACTCGATTTGAATTCACATTGTTCGGATTCGATGAATTCAAAAATAAATTCTTTAAATTCTGCTTAAAATAATTTTTGTAGCAATGTTTACTGTATTTAGATATTTTCTGCTATCTCACATTATTTTAAAAAAGTTTTGTTATATAAAAATAAATAATTTTTATGAAAAGCCAAATCGAATTCACATTTTTGGTTCAACCTGTTTTCACCTTTTATGGAACGCTTGAAACATTTGAATAAGCTTTACTAAAATGCTATTAACTTCTTTCACTTTTCCGTGTGTTTTTTTTATGTTTGCAGCATATTCAGGTGAAAAATTAGTCAAAGGGAACATTTTGGAAATTAAACATTCGAATAGCAAATCGAATGCAAATCGTTCGAATACCAGAACAACTTAAATCAAATCGTTCGATTTGACTGAATTTGAAATCGAAAAAATATGTGAAAACCGGAACAGGCCTGTATAATAGATAGAGCCAACAATTTTTGCATCCTTTTAACAGCGAAAAACTGTCAGAGCCACAATTTTTAAGTTTGAACCTTAGTAACAACATAACTTGGTACAGGGTACTTTCCAGTCGGGGCACTCGACTGCAGCACTCTTACTTGCTATATATATATATATATATATATATTCAGCCAATATTTGGCTGAATTCAGGGCTGAAAGCCCTATAATTATTTTCGGTGCTCCGATTCGGACAAAACATTTTCAATGGTTAATTTTTAAAGTTTCAATGTTCGAGGTTTTTAGGTGAATGTTTTGGTTCGTACCTTGGTTCGGCGAAAGTTTTACAAAATTTAAATAGGGAACCAATTAATTTGATAAATATACAAATTACACTAGTTTACAAAAAATACAAAATCAAAAAATCGACTTTTTGCTCGAAAATGCCAGAAATTACATTTTTAATCGCCTAGGAAAAAATATAAAAAATCTAAAAATCTTATTTTTATTTTTTCTACTTAAGAATCGCACCACTACAAAGATAATAAGGTATTGGTGAAGAAAATCTATGAATAAATATTGTAGCTGGATCAATTTAAGTGAAGGAACTAACAGTCGAATTTGAGTATTTTAAGTGTTTACAAAACTTATTTTTTATTTTTCTTTGCCTTTTGATCAAGATTAGAAGTGAACGAACAGCAAGATCAGAAAAAATATTCCAGAACAAAACCAAAGTCGAAGCAAAAGAAATTTTTTTTTTTTAAATTTTAAAAATATTATTTTTTCAGCACTTAATTGCTCACAGCTTCTGTATTTGTTTATAGATTTTATTCGTCGATTACCTATTTTCTTCGTAGAAGTGCGGTTTTTAAGACGAAAAAAAAATGTTTTTTTAATGTTGGAATATTTTTTAAAATAAAATTTATTGCGTTTTCGAGCAAAAAATCAATTTTTTTTAAATATTTTTGATCAGTGTATTCAAACTACATTACCGATTTGAAAACAGCGTTTCGTGACAATTCAATTACCATTCTATTCATATCTTGCCATCTGACGACTATGAAGTGAGATATGTCTTAAAATGTAAGTCCACATACCGAAAAAAATTAATATTTAAAAAACGTTGCCAAGAAAAAGTTTTTAAAATCACCAATCCAAACGACACTCAAAAACAGTTTCAGTAGAAATGGGTCTGTTTGGCTGAAAACTAGTGTTATTATTTCGAATTTGCTTATATTTGAAAAAGCCCATTTAACTAAGACATGATTCGATGATGATTTAGAAAAGGCGAAGCCTAAATAATATAAATTATCATTGCATTTTTTTTAAAGAATTTGACGAGCGTCAACATTTATGAGATCAAATTCTAAATCATCATGTTCTGAAAGTGATATTGAAATCATATATAAACCTTGTAGTCTAGGAAAAAAATTTCAAAAATGTCCATTTAGTAAACTTGAGTCAAGGATCGAACAACTTAGGCCGTAATAGGTGCCATTAGCTTTCCTTCTATCCATCTGTCTGCACTCAAAAACAACTCCCCCTTACATTTTTTTGACGATTCACCCTAAATTTTAGAAAAATATTTTTTTAATAACCTCAATTTTAGGGTAACTTTACTTAATATCAGAAAAATTTTTGTTCAGAGATAGAGGTTCGCCATATATGGGGAATACACTTCTTATACTTGCAAGCAGATCAAGATTATTGAAAAAAAATTTGGGTAACTTTAATAAATATCAGAAAACAATTTCTTCAATACTGATTTTTTGTGTAAATTTTAGGGCTATTTCAATTCTAGGGCGTTTTTCTTAAATATAGTCTGGAGCCGTCAAATCGGGTGATCATACAGGCCAGTGCATGTCGAGAAACGAGAAAAAAGGCACTTCGAAAATTAATATTTGCACAAGTATTCCGCGATCCTGATTTCTTTTGCATCTGTTAACTTCACAAATCTAAAAGCACTATTTACATTTGGCGCTTATTGTATAAAAAATCGAATATTGCGAAACTCTGCACAAATAACTGGAAAATAACTAACAATAATTTACAAAAATTTTCAGAAAATATTAAGAAAAGCAATTGTGGCTATTAATTTTTTCCAAGTACTCACCCTTCTAGGCGTTTGTCCGTTCGGAAGGCTTTTAAATGCTTTAAATAGTTCAACTTGATTTTCGCCGCGTTTTACAATTTATTTCCGTTTTGTTTTTTCACTGATTTCAGCTGGTGTCAAAGTATGGCCAAAATTCGCGACACTTTCAAAAGCGTTGTTCAAAAAATAACGAACCAACACAAGCAAACACCAAACAAAAAATGAGATTTTAGTATCTCCCCAACGAAAATGGAGAGAGCGTTTCGAACCAAATGTGTTCTGTGTGCTTAGCTGCCGCTGCTGTTTTGCTGGTGAAGCGTGCGAGGCGCGCGCCACGAATGCCAAAGCCGTTATGACAGAATCTTGCAAGCATCTGAGCAACTTATCCTTCTGGCGGGCCGCCGACCAGCGAAACGACGACGGCGAGTGAAACCGACAACGAACGGCAGTTCGTGTGTGTGCCGAGTGCAACTGCAGTGGAACTGTTACTTTGTCATTGTATGGGTCAGTGGGTGTGTGCGTACGTGCGATTTCTGCTGTTTGTTATTGTTTGAGAGCATAAAATAAAAGTGAAAATAAATTTCCGTTACCGGCGACTCACAATCGGCCAACGAGCAAAAAAAGAGCTGAAAAGTAAAAGCCCAACTGTAAATGAAAACAAATGCAGCAGCAATCAATCGGCGGCGCCTAAATGCATCTGACTTCCTTGGTTACACATGGCTTTTGAGTTTCAAATGAATAGTACCCCCGCATTCAATTTCACAATACGTGAATAAAAAATGTCAAAAGATTCTGAAAACCTCACAGCTAGTTGTAACTGTCACTAATGTTGCGCATCTTTTAGAATGCTTTCTTAAAAGTGATTGTGAACTGAGGATTATAGTCTGAAAACAGAAGACATGATGTAGACGCCAATGTTTGGAGTGGAACACCATCTTAACATCTTCTACTTCGAAAAAATAAGTAACCTCTTTCTTTGAATAAAATCCTCTTCTATCAATCCACTTCCGGATCTGTAAATAAAAATTAAACGTTACCAGCTCAGATAATCAGATAAAAAAATTATACAATAAATCTCTATATCTCTAGTTTGCATGTATACGAACAATATTTGTTCATCCGATTGACTCTAAGCTCGGTTTGTAAGCATAGTATGCAAAATAATTGGACACGTATTTGCACGATATGAAAAAATCCGCCCACGAGGAAAATTTCCGAAAAATTCTTCATGCAAAAAGCAATTTTTCAGCCGATTGGCTTGAAACTCAGTTTGTAAGTGTAGAGTTCGAGTTCATTTGTGATTTCATTTGTTGAAAAATTCGCCCTCAGGGTGGGAAATGCTGAAAAATTTTGTATAGAGATCACTACGGTAGAAAAAACCGAATGAGTTGAATCTTGATTTGTAAGGATAGTATGGGAAATAATTATACCCTTGTAGAGGGCTTATTAAAATTATCCAGATGTTTGTAACGCATAGAAGGAAGCATCTCCGACCTCATAAAGTATATATATTCTTGATCAACATGACGAGCTGAGTTGGTATAGCCATGTCTGTCTGTCTGTCCGTCTGTTTCTATGCTATCTCCTCCGTCAGTCTTAAAGCTATGTCAACCAAACTTTGCACGAATTTTTTTGGACAAATACGCTGCAGATTTGTCGGAACCAGCCTGATCGGACGACTATAGCATATAGCTGCCATAGGAACGATCGGTCGAAAAACTAGTTTTAGTGGGAAAAACCTTTTTTGTTTTCAACGCAAACGCCCCCAAGCCTCGTATTGATCACTTTTCTTTGCTTTCACATAAATCCACTTAGTTTCATGAAAATCTGACACTTATATAATAGGTTGTCAAAAAAGTCTTGCGGCATTTTTATTGAATTTTCAATTGTTCATAAAATTGGTTATAATAATGCGATTTAAGTCAAATATGCGCCGTTTTGTTCGATGACGAGTTCCCAACGAGATGCCAACTTCATAATGCCCCTCTTATAGAAGCTCGCTTCCCTATTGGCAAAAAACTCGGAGAGCCAATTTTCACAGGACTCTCTTGTGGCCAACTTCCGACTACCAAGCTCGTTCGCCATGGACAGAAATAGGTGGTAATCACTTGGTGCGAGATCCGGACTGTACGGTGGATGCAAAAGAACCTCCCATCCGAGCTCCCGGAGCTTCTAACGCGTCACCAAAGATGTGTGTGGCCTGGCGTTGTCCTGATGGAAGCAATTCGCCTCTCTTGATCAAAGATGGCCTCTTCTGCATGAGTGCTGCGTTCGAGCGGTCCAGTTGTTGGCAGTACAGGTCCGAATTGAGCGTTTGGCCATAGGGGAGCAGCTCATAGTGGATGATCCCTGCCAATCCCACCAAACACACAGAAGAACCTTCCTGGCCGTCAATCCAGGCTTGGCCACCGTCTGGGCAGATTCACCGCTTTTCGACCACGACCGTTTGCGCTTCACGTTGTCGTAAGTGACCCACTTTTCATCGCCAGTCACCATCCGCTTCAAAAACGGGTCGATTTTGTTGCGATTCAGAAGCGATTCGCATGCGTCCATACGGGCAAAAATGTTTTTTTGCGTCAAGTCGTGTGGCACCCATACATCGAGCTTCTTTTTGAATCCAAGCTTCTTCAAATGGTTTATAACGGTTTGATGACTCATGCCCAGCTCTTGGCCGATGCTACTATGCCGGTCTCTTTCGATCAATTCAGCGATTTTATCGCAATTTTCGACGACAGGCCTTCCGGACCGTGGCGCATCTTCGATCACCTCTGCACCAGAACGAAAACGTTGAAACCATCGTTGTGCGGTGGAAATGGAAACTGTATCGGGTCCAAAAACTGCACAAATTTTATTGGCAGCATGAGATGCATTTTTGCCTTTATCGTAGTAGTACTGTAAAATATGCCGTATTTTCTCTTTATTTTGCTCCATGTTTGCGACGCTATAACTCACGAACGACTAAAAACAAACAACAATAAATCAAACACGTGTTAGCGCGTGAAAAGAGCTTCCCAAAAAGCTCTAGCGTGAACCGATGCGACGAATACAACTAGAACTACGCGCTTGCAAAGACAAGCTTGCGGACATACCGCAAGACTTTTTTGACAGCCTTATAGAATAGCCGCCATACAAAAGTTAGGTTTTATAAAAAGTCGTTTTAGGAAAAACTTGCTTGTTTTAATGCTATCGCTCCCAAACTTGTTTTTGGTCAATATTATATGCTGCCAAATAATTTTGCCAATTTGGATCCAAATTGTATGACTATAGAAGCAGACATAGCAGACATAGCCTTAGGAACGATCGGTCGAAAAGTAGTTCTAGTGAGAAAAACTTTTTTGTTTTCAATGATAGAGTCTTTATACTTTCCAGTTATGAATATTATCAGCTTCCACATAATTTTGGGGAGTTTGGTAAAAATCTAATGAATATATCGTATAGCTGCCATATAACAAACTGGCAACCAAATGGAAAAAGTAGTTGCGCAGTCTATTGCTGAGTTTGGGAAATAGCTTAGCTAAGAAAGTTCGACGAAATCATTTAAAACCTAAATTTATGTATATTATACAAGCAGGAAGGGTATATAAACTTCGGTCGAGCAGAAGTTAGCTCTCCTCCATTTTTTTTAATGTGATTTCTCGATATTGGGAAATATACGCCGAACTGTGGAAAACGGGTTGCAGGGGTGGGTTCAATGCCAAACAATATTTTGAATTCTTTCAGTATGAAATTCAGTTTGTTAGCTCTATGCAGCAAATAAATTGGAAACTCGCCCTCAAGGAGTAAAAAAGAGGTGCTGGGGAGTGTTCAAGGTCAATTGTTATTTTCTAGCTGATCTGAATGAAATTCCGTTTATTTTGACCAAATAAATGAAGAAACTATGCTCCAATTTTGGAAAATGCAGCAGACAAGTCGTAAACCGTTGATACTAAACCGATGCACAGACATTAATGTCCCACTGTTACGAAAATGAACAAAAAAGAGACCAAGAATTGACAAATCAAAAGAAACATGGCAATAAAGTTGAGAAATGTTTTTGCCTGAGAATGGAGATGCCTTTGTCGGAAATTAAGTGCAATTTTAATTGATCCAACTTAAAATAAAAACGAAAATTCGCCTAAGTGTTTACTTTTTAAATTATTGTGCTGATATATTAAGTTAATTTTGCATCAAAAGCGGACAGAAAACTATTTGACTTAAAAAGTTGTGAAGCTTTCAAAAATTGCATCTTTTTACCGATTTTATTTTTGTTTGTTTTGAAAAAAAATTATACAAAGTGTTTAGTTTCGGCTTGCTTCGATTTCAGCTTAACGCGAAATTAAGGGTCGTTTCAAGGTCTTTCCATCGACTTGCACAACATGGTTTATTTTTTTTGATAGACTGTAACTGAAAATACAAGTTTGTGTCCGATGTGTGGTGAGAAAATTTCGCATCAGATGAGTCTGAAGCTAAAATGCACACAATATTGGGATTCGCCGATACTTCTAAGTTAAAACTAAATAGTTTTTCGTCCATAAAACGTATCTAAGTGATTTAGAAATGAAAAATATTTTCATAGGTAAACGAGAGCGTAAGTGGGGGCGGGAGTGGGCGTGGCAAAAATTCGAAACAAACTTGATCTGCGTGCAGACAACATGAGTTTACATTTCAAATTTGTTTTTTCCAGCTCTTCTAGTCTCTGAGATCTAGGTGTTCATACAGACGGACGGACAGACAGACACGGCTATATCGACTCGGCTGTTGATGCTGATGATTGATGAAACTGAAAAAATTTTGAGTTTCTTAGATTGAGCAACTTATTTGAAAACGACTCAAAAGTAACCAAATAGCTAAAAAATAAGCTACACATAATTTAAAAATGGTCAGTTTTGTAGCTTATAGCATTTTCAAAAATTTAATAACATTTGCACTTTCAAAAGTGCTAGATCTAGCAAATAAGTAGCTAAAATGGCAACATTGGAAGGTTCTAAGATTTGTGCTTGGTACATTTAAATTTATCTTGGCTAACAATGTAGGACAATCAATGCAGCCTAGGACAAGGTCGTTCAGAAACAGTAATGATGCAATAGTTCTTGTATCTTTTAGAGTAGAGAGATGCAGGGCATACTACTAAAATATGGCAGCAAAGGATCAGAAAAGTTGAGTGGGAGTTGCTTAAATTTTAAAACGCAACAAGAAGCGTTTGAATTGGGCATGAGTTTCAGACATCTTAGGAAGACATGCGAAGTCATATCATTAATTTCTTGAATGCCTCCGCCTTACTTAACATGATTTCGGTTGTCGGCAGGCTAAGGCATAGTCAACTTCCTTGCGCTTGACCAAAATGTAACCACAACGAAATCGAGTCCAGCACAGAAAAGAAGATGCCGATATTTAATATCATACAGGTATTTTGAGTATAGAAATGGCCTTCATCTGAAAAAATATTAGGATGATATGATCAAGTCCGCCTATTTAACTGGAAATAAAATCCCTTTGATATGAAAAAATTTATGTTATTAAGGATATTTGATCTTTTTTATTCTGTTAGGGAAACATTATCTATCTCATTATCTACCTCACGATTGGCAGATGGCTAGACACTGCACGGAAATTTAAAGTTCTTCTTACGAGTGTACGTATTGTAGAAGTAAACCTCTTTCTTTCTGCCAGCCCTCGGGAAGTTCCTCATCACCATGGCATGAGTCGCTTTGCTAAGCCGGTGGACTTATGGCTCACGCCGAGGAGGCACCGCGAAGTTCATAGACATTTGAATCAGAGTATCCAACCGAAACAAAAACCATTATTTTTAACAGGTATAACTGAATTAAACCGAAACCGTAACCGAAATAATAGTTTTTAAATAAACCTGACCGTAAACGTTAAGCAAAACGTGTGATAGTTAGTGCTTTGTAGAAGCTGTGAAATCGGCCCTTCAAGATAATAATTGTTTCCTAAAAAAACTTAAAACACACTTTTGCATTTATTCCTCATTGCCACAGATTTCTTAAAATTTTTAAAACTAAATAGTCAATATTTTTATTGTTAACATACAAAAATCACACTCTAAGATCAGTTACATCTCTATATTTTAAAGCAGAGATGGGCATGCACACATATCGTCACACTTTTCACACGCATACAAGCACAATTTGCGTGCGCCGCATTCGTGTTCTATAAATAGCTTTCAATGCTTATAGCGTACGTGTGATTTTGTGCAGTCGGCCGCGGCAGAGGTCCGATGCACACGAGACAGCGCGCGCTGCCTCGTGTGCATTGGAACGTCGCGACGCGCCCATCTCTGTTTTAAAGTATTTAACAGACCACACATAATGGGGATCGGTACTCGTACACAGCCCCTTGCAAAGTATTATTTTTGAAACTGAATCAAATTCGAGTTTGCACGAATTTGCCGAATCAGCTCCAAGTAAAACTCACGCACCGTTTCCTTTACCTTTAAAATGGTGGATTTCCCTATACACTTGATATCCATATGTTGTTAGTCCAAGCAACTAAGTTCTGAATTATATCTATGAGTGTGTAACAAAGGATTTGAGAATTACACTAAACAACAAGGTCCAGTACATTGAAGAGTGGGTGGTGATTAGAATCAGATATATGTATGTATAGATATAGATATGATTTTCGTTTGCTGAACACGAATCTGTTTTCGAAAATGGTCCATCTCGTCTTGATTTTAGGTAATTTGGTCATAAAAATGCTTAGAATCCAAATTTTAATTCCTTTTAGGCTCGTTTTGTAAAGGAGCTACACCTTGTTTTGACTCTCTTTGATAATATGGTATAGTACTATAGTACTAATCTAAGGACTAAAAATATTATCCCAAACAATTCTACGATTTTCTTAAAGGAATATGATTAATAGTTATTTTGCGTATATGATTAATAGTTATGGTCCATACCTTTCAAAAGCGCGATTGTATCGAAGAAGTGAAAATGTGATACATGGTATTCGTTAAAATACGATATATCTTCTCTGTTGCATAAGTTGGCATTTTTTGTAAACCCATAGACTAGAATATCTAGACCTAAAAATTGCTCAGTGGACACAGTTCCCCAGCGGCGCAGAGCTCAACGTGTTCTGCCGAGAGTATGCATTACGCCTGACGCAAAAGTTATGCAATACAACCGCTGACCCCTGGCATCCGCGCCAATGAGCAACAACCGTTAGAATGCCGCGTGCTCTATGAAAAAAAAAACAGAAGTTAATTCACACATTTCGATCTACACTTTAAAATTGTTTCCCCGGACTTAAATACGTTTGGCGTTGACTTTAACATGTATACGGCCGTCAAGCCGTTGTCCAAATACTTGCAATTCAAGTCGGTGCACATTTACGATGCAGTCTTCACTCTACACTCCAAATGCACCGTGGCCTTCCTTCTGGCCTGCACCTTCTTACTCTCATCCAAACAATATTTCGGTGATCCCATACAATGTGTAGGCGATCATAAGGATCTGAACTATGTGCACACCTATTGCTGGACATTGGGCACTTATATACTGGACTATGAGAATGACTCCACCGCCGAGGATCGTGGCCGGCTATTTGAGCTGGAATACATGAAGATTAAGCATCGACCACTAGAGAGGAACTTGCGTTATATAGCAGATAATTTGGCCAGCACCAGAGGCAGCTATGTGGAACGGAAATATCTACGCTACTATCAATGGGTAGTCTTGGTCTTACTCCTCCAATCCTTTGTGTTCTATATGCCGGCCTTTTTGTGGAAATACTGGGAAGGAGGACGGCTGAAGCATTTGTGTGCGGACTTGCATAGCAATATGGTGATGCCCCGGGATAAGACCTTGGCTCAGGTGCATAATCTGGTGGTATATTTCACCAGTGACTACAAGGAGACGCATTTCCGCTACTTTGCCTCGTATATGCTGTGTGAGACTTTGAATCTGTTGATTGGGGTAATCAACATGCTATTTCTGGACGTTTTTCTCGATGGCTTCTGGTCGCAATATGTCCAAGCCTTGGGTACACTACCCAACTACGACTGGGACGAATGGAATCGCATTACCTCGCACATTTTTCCCAAAATTGCCAAATGTGAGGTGATACAATTTGGTGCCAGTGGCTCAATCTCTGCCTCTTTTGAATGAGAAAATATTTGGCTTCTTTTGGCTGTGGTTCATGTTGATGGGATTGCTGGCTGCTTTGAAGCTGATCTATCGCCTGGTCGTCATGTGTAATCATGGCCTGCGTTTGCGTTTGTTGCGTGCCAAGGCACGTTATATGAGTCAAACCCAGATCCAACGTGCCCTGCGCAACTTTAGCTATGGCGATTGGTTTATACTCATGCGTGTGGGCAATAACATCAGCCCCGAGATATTCCGTCAGCTGTTGCAGCAGCTTTTCGAGAGCCAGAACAATCCGGGCAAGTTGCCGCCTGGTGCGGATGTTTGAAAACCAATTTTCTTCCCTTTTGTGAACACACAGGTAAACCTAAGATTTACCATTTGACCACACAAGGGGAACTTAACATTCAATGAAATTTGAAATTTGAAATTAGAATAAGTTAAGAGATGTGAATTTCGTACCACCGAACCAATACTTAACTTTATATTTTCCTTAACTTAGCTAAACGAAAGCGAATAAAATTATGTTTACAGTTTTTCAAACTTTGTAATGAAACAACAAACTGAAACAACTAATCGTGTCTATTTCGTTCGCTTATGTGCTTTCCCCCCTCATCCATAAGCGTTTTTTGACATTTCTTCTATTTTCTAAATTTGTATTTGTATGCAGAACAAATGTGTAAGTGTAGCAGTGACTTGACACATACGTGGCGAGGAGTCACTTGAATTTGGCTTAGTTGTTAATTAATTTTAGTGTACATACATATAATTGTCGGGAAAACAAACTCGCAAAGTTGAAAACTCAATTGGCAAAAGTAATGGAGGCTCAAAACCAGGGCTTAATACCGGAACCGGGACCGGAACCGTTAACCGAAATAAACCGATTCAAATCGCGTCCCGGAACCGGAACCGATACAAATATTTTTTTGAGAACCTAAAACCGTTTACCGCTATTAATGGAACCGATAGAACCGGAACGAAACCGAAACGTTGGTACTGGTACAGTTTCGGGTTGTTCGCCTTTCCGCAGCGCATCGTACTTTTGGTCACGCGTTGAAGATAAACCTACAGGATGCTAAAATAATTGCTGGCGGAAGACATCTTCAACATTTGCTCCAGTTTTGCGGCTGCAAATAACGACTTTCTTCTGCACCGGACAGCGTGGGACTCAGTTCGCGAAATTGTACGCAAACTAGAACCAGCGGAGGTTGGCACAACTAAACTTCAAGCCGAAAATCTAATTTTGGGTGATTTTTATTCCATTTGGATACACTGCAAGTTGGAAATATCAAAAAATTCGTCCTCTCTAGCGAAAAAGTTTGTTCAAAGAAAAGCGAGGAAAATCCTTTTTTGAAAACAATGCTTTTTTATTTGGCATATTTTTGGACCCTAGATATATCGTAACGCTAAGTACTGAGCAAAAAAATACTTGTATCAGTCTTTTACAAAATATTTATGCACAATTTTCGTCGGTTGCTGATCAATCAATGCTTAATGATGAATGCAGTTCTAATACTAGTTTATCTGAAAGCGCCGACAAAGTTAAGGCATAAATGATATTGCAGGAAAAGAAATTTGGTGATAAAAACACTTGAATTGTGTCAATTGTGTGTTGTGGATTCCATTAAAACTTTTCTCGCACTTAAACGTGTTTGAAACCATGAAATCATTCTTAACTGGTGGTCAAAATCCTCTACAAAGTTCCCAGAATTGTATGAGATTTCAAAAGTCGTGCTTTCTGTTCCAGTTACAAAGGTTAGCGGGGAACGCCTATTATCTGGCGTAATTTATAATGAATCCGCTTAAAAGTTATATGTACTCAACCACATTGAATGCAATTATGTTACTGCGAGCAAATCACAAGAATGCTGGACGTATAAAATTCGAATATAAATTCGAAAACGAATAATTATATAATAAAATATATATTATAATATATATATTATTATGTATATAATGTGGGTGGTGTTAACTGGCCGTTTTTTGCCCATAACTTGAGTATCGTTCATCCGATCTTTATCATTCCTTCAGTAAATCGATAAATAATTTTGTTTACAAGGTATCTTTAGAAGGATATGGATATGAAGCTTTTTTCAAATTGCGGGGGCGGGAGGGGGCGTGGCAAAAATTGAAAATAAACTTGATCTGCCTGCAAGTATAAGAAATATATGTCCCATACATGTCAAACCTCTATCTCTTACCATCTCTGAGATCTCTTCGTTCATACGGACGGACAGACAGACAGACAGACAGACAGACAGACAGACAGACGGACAGAGCGGACTACGTTGTGCGTTATATGTCGACTCGGCTGTTTGACTGCGTGATCAAATGCAAGCTGCGATATTAAGGGTGCAGAGTATGTTATAGTCGGGCTTGACCGACTTTCTTCCTTGTTTTGTGTTGAATTTTGATTCGTTTTATTACACAGGAATTAAATGATTAAGATTTATCTCAGAATTAAATTTTTGTAATATTTATAATAACTAGTACTTATACCGCTACGTACTGGTATACCGAAATAAAAATCCGGGTACCGTATCGAAACCGAAATTAATTGAAAACCGAAATAGAACCTTTAACCTAAACATCCATTTTGGTACGTTCCGGAACCGGTACCGGAACCGAAATTCGTTTCGCGATTAAGCCCTGCTCAAAACACGATTATGCAGAGTTAACCAAAAATTTAAAAATGCCAAATTGATATATTGGCTCAAAAAGCTGACGAAGAAGAACATGCCCCCTGATGACGACGTTTTTCCCATTTGTAGTCTGGACAATTTAAAGCTTTGTAAAAACATACATTTTATTTATCGAGGAATAACAAATAAAATCATTTAAAATAAACTAATATAAAAACCACTGCATTACTACATCATTACCCACTCATACGATTCCTAGATTGTGTGTTAAATTGTAAACGGACTGCGAACATTCTGCATTACAATTTAGAAAAAATATATACGCATTCGTATTGCGAATCCGATGGCAGTTCGGCTTGGGCATACTTGTTTTATTAATAGTAATGCAGGATGTGCGCACCCCGTTTACAAAGCGGCCATGCATACGGCAAAATAATGCAGATTGTATGCTATTATTTCCTTCATACTGAAGGTAAAGTAATCTAGGAGTAATCGATTTGGTAATGGCAATTTGCGACGCAGGGTCCTGTCAGAAATTAATCAGCTGCTCGCTCTCACTTAGGCTCTCCGGACACATTTGGGGAAAATGTCTGTCTCGCTCTAACCACTGTGATTTCCCACTGAAATTATAAAGTATCTTTTTGGGCACTATCATCAAGCACCAGCAAAATTAAGCGGCAGCGCCAATTTTATCTCTAGTACTCATTCTCCATGGTAAACCTGAGTAGTCGGGGAGCATCCCACTGCTAAAACAAGCTCGCGCAATATCTTTTTCTAAGGACAGTCGTCTTGTCACGGCTATTCCCAAAATTATAACTGGTTTTACTTCGCATAATTTTTTTAACTCTTTTAATTTATAAGTCACATTCGGGCTCAATCCAAAAGAGCCAATTCCAATAAAAACGAGAAGGCCAAGCTAACTTCGTCTGTGCCGAAGTTTTTATACCGTTGCAAATGCAAATGTCACAGTTTAAGAACGCTTACATAAGAATCAAAAATTTTTGTAACTAAAACCCATTTTCCGACAGATAAACATCTGATTTCGACAAAATTTCGCGAATCTTTTTGAAAACATATCAAATTAACAAACGCCGAGTTTAAGAACGATAAAATTGAAAACAAAGAAGTTTTTCTCACTAAGACTTAATTTCCGACCGATCGGCCCTATGGCAGCCTTAAGATATAGTTATCCGATTTCGACCCGATTTTGCGAATCTATTTGAAAGCATATAAAATAAGTCATTAGCGAGTTTAAGGACGCTAACAAAATAAACAAATAAAATTTTTTACTAAGACTCATTTTTGACCGATCGGTCCTATGGCAGCTATAAGATATAGTCATCCGATTTTAAGCAAAATTTGCAAATCTGTTTGAAAGCATATAATATTAATAATAGCCGAGCTTGAGGACGCTAACAGTGAAATCAAAAAAAGTTTTTCTCACTAAAACCCATTTTTCGACCGATGCTTCCTATGACAGCTATAAGATATAGTCATCGGATCTTGACCAAAATTTGCAAATCTATTTAAAATCAAAGAATATTAATAATGACCAAATTTAAGAACGCTAACATTCAAAACAAAAAAGTTTTTCTCACTAAGACCCATTTTTCGACCGATGGTTCCTATGACAGCTATAAGATATAGTCATCCGATCCAGGCGGTTCCGACATATTAGCAGCGTGCAGTAAATAGAAGACTCTGTGCAAAATTTCAGCTCGATAGCTTTAAAACTGAGAGACTAGTTTGCGTAGAAACCGACGGACAGACAGACAGACAGACGGACAGACAGACGGACAGACAGACAGACGGGTGGACAAAGCTCAATCGACTCAGCACGTCGCCCTGATCAAGAATATATATAGTTTATGGGGTCGGAAATGAATATTTCTATGCGTTGCAAACTTCTGGGCAAAATTATAATACCCTTTGCAAGGGTATAAAAAGCACAATTTTTGTTGCAAAAACACCAAGTGTGGCAACCGTGGTTGTAATCCAGGTGTATTAGTTGTCTTAAACAGTAGCCAATTAACAACTGAGGTCGGAAATGGACAGTTTTGAAAGTTTCATGGACGTTGTTCCGCAGTCAAGGAACCCAAAATCGATAATTGTTCAGACTAATTTTTGAGGTTAATTATTCATCATTTTTAGCAGATGCGTGCGATGCGAAGGCTGTCTTTCTGGTGCCAGTTAACTTTTTCACTTATTTTGTTTTTTGTTAATTTACGTAAGATTCCAGGTAAAAGTGTAATTGAAGAAACAGACTAAAAAAAACTTTTTTCATCTTTTTTTTGACCGGGTAAATTAAGGTCCAGCTGTGACTGGCCTAAGGTTGTCATTTCTTGATACTTTCGACCTTAACGGAAGTCACTAATATTCACTTAAAATAAACGTGTACTCAGTGTTTGGAAGTAAAGTAAAAAGTAAAATAGGCTCAAACAGCACCTCCAGGAGGGCCAGGGCCAAGCTTCTCTCAATCTCTTGGCGTGTGTGCTTATAATTTTTCGCACAAGAGAAAGGAACCTACAGTTTAACGCCGAATCCGAACGGCAATAGTTAGAGAATTTTTGCTTTTTCATGGCTAGTTAATTTCACAGCTGGCGCCAGTAGCTGGTGGTAGCAGTGTTTGGAAGTACTTAGGTACAAATACCTAGGTACATACCTATATACATATTTTGTGTACCTTTTACCTTAGCTCGGTATTTTCAAATTCGAGTACCTTTTACCTTACCTAGGTCTTAATTTTCATTTTCATTGTCAATAGATAAGGTACTAGGTACTTTTCGTACGTGATTTTTTTCGCTCCGATTACGTTATACCCAAGATGTTGCCGCTCTGCCATATGGAAAAGAAAAGTTTCAGGAACCTGTTTGTGGCTTTCGCTGGACTAACTGGAAAAACTATACGATCCATGCTAGATAAGATGAAGGCGGACTATTGGCCGTGCTCCCATTTTCACTTTCGCAAAAATTGTGCGATAATATTATATACACCAATATTGTACTGAAAACCGGTTTTTAATCGAGAAATTTTTACGAAAGTGAAAATAGGAGCGCGGCTGTATAAGAAAAATATCGCTGGTATTTTTCAAAATACTCATTTTATTAGTACGACTACCGATATCTGGAGTTGCAATAACAAAAGCTACTTTAATATAACTGGTCACTAAATAGGTATAGATAGCTATCTACATACATCATTCTCTCGTGCTCGCATATAATCGTGTGCGATTCTTCACACACACACATGAAATACTTGCTACTATAACAGCTGAAGTTCGCAGCAAATACGGACCTAGAAATACCAATATATGTGGAACAGTTACAGATAATTCATTCAACTTTGTATAGCATATATAGTGTACAGTATTTGGAAGAGTCAGACTTAAAGGTAATATACCTGGATAGTTCAGATGTTGCTGAAATTATTTTGCCAAGGCACTTTGATTAAAGATGCTGAACAGTCTCTACAATTCTTCCTTAACGAAAGCAACGGCAATTTGGAATGCTGATAACCGATCCACAGTAACAGCAGATGAAGTTAAGAAAATTTGTAAGCTTAAATTAATAGCTCTTTGCGCATCAAGATGAAACAGTTTTCATGCCATCATGAAATAATGTTACTGACATTGTCACTAAGGCTATTGATCTTTTGCAGCGAGAATCTCGTTGTTATTAAGGATTTTTCTGCCTAATTTACTTCTAGTAATACATAAACTTAAATGCTTGAATAATTTAAAATATTGTGATCCACTTAAAGATGCTCTTAAAAAAGGAGTTTTAAAACGATTTTCTCTAATTGAAAACTTGACTTTGAGCGAGACAAAGACTTTGGTTTTGTCCATTATGTACTTCCAAAATTTAAATTGAACCATATTAAAACAATTAAATTGTAGTGTTTGAAAGATTGGCTTGTTGAAGAAATTTTGTAAAATTTTGAAACTGTTGTCAATGAGAGTTCGAGTACAAAGGATTCTGAAGACTTTTAAGAAACAGACAAGGTGACGAAATATTCGACGCTGTTATGTTAAAAAATATCACATATAAGAGACATTTTAATAATAAAACATCATATAAAATCATAATATTCCATTTGTTACCATTCTTTTAAAATGAAAAGTAGCTTTTTTGTACCTTTACCTTTACCTAGGTACTGGAAATTCCGTATACCTTTTACCTTACGAGGTATCTTTTTTAAGCAAATACCTAGAGTTCCCCCTTGAGTCAGCCCCCTCCTATCCAATCGGAAAAATAATGCCAGTAATGAAATCGGAGCACCCGAAAACCTTTGAAATGATTTAAATTTTTTTAGTTTTTACCACCTTTCCAGCCCCGTTAAGTCAGCCTTCTTCCACCTGATTGGAAAAATGTTACCAGAAGTGTAATCGGAGCACCTTAAAAAATACGAATCGATAACCCAGTTAATTTTTTTTTATCCATCCATCCTCCCCCCATAAGTCAGCCCCTCCCCACCGATCGGAAAAATATTGCCAGAAATGGAATCAGAGCCACCGAAAACACCCGAGTACTTATTTTGACACGTCTAAAACAAAAGACAACGACGTTATTAATTTCTGCTGGTCAGATTTCGATTCCGTTCCTGTGTGCGATGGTTCAAACTATCCGGGCGGTTTTGACATACATATTATAAGCGTACAGTAAAAAGAAGATTCTGTGCAAAGTTTCAGCTCTACTAGTTCGTTTATTAAGACAAATCTCAATCGACTCAGCTCGTCGCCCTGATCAAGAATATATATGGTTTACGCACTTAGAAAAAAAACGAGAGCGTAATTTAAAGTCAGCTCTGACCGACTTCGATATGGAAGGAAATGATTCCTTCTGCCTGTTACATACATTTGCACGACTTAAGTATACCCTTTTTACTCTACGAGTAACTGGTTTAACGACTAACAGAGTTTATACCTATGTGTAATAAAAATGTTAAGTATGTTTTGATCTTAGATGTACTTAAATTAATTAGGAAACACTCTAGAATCAAAAAATGACCGTAAATGATAATACAGTTGTTTGTTTTTGGTATTCTTTTTATAATATATTATATAATATTTATTTAAATGTAATATATAATGCTTTTTGTTTCTCGAATGCAAAAAATTTCCAAAAACGTAGTTAGAGTTGATTTTGCTTGTTGTTGCTGCTGCTTGCTGATCGGGTGAGGGAGGAGGCAGCAGGCTGCTCTCTTTTGTGATGTATATCATGTATTATTGTTGCTCCGTGTTGTTGCTGCTGCTGCTTCCTGCCCACTGCACATGTTGTTGTTGTTGTTATTGTTGTTGTAGTTGTTGTTGTGTGGTTATTGTTGTTGTATGCATCTATGTTATATGGTACTATATTTAATTAAGAAGGTAAACAATTTTTTTTTTTTGTTGTTTTTATGGAATGGCGGGGTTTGACTTACATTAATACATTGCGTCATCATCGTCCTCCTGCATCTCTTCCTTGGGCTCGCCATCACCTTCTGCCTGCATATCGGACGACCATAATGAGAGGTTGTCTCGCAGCAGCTGCATGATGAGTGTCGAGTCTTTGTAACTCTCCTCGCTAAGTGTATCCAACTGGGCAATGGCATCATCGAAGGCGGCTTTTGCCAAGCGGCAAGCACGATCCGGACACTTGAGTATCTCGTAGTGGAATACCGAGAAATTCAAGGCCAAACCCAACCGTATGGGGTGTGTTGGGGGCAGATCATTCATGGCTATATCACTGGCTGCATTATAGGCATCCATCGCATTCTCAGCCGCTTCCTTGCGATCCAAACCGGTCTCAATTTCGGCCAAATAACGATGATAGTCACCCTGCATCTTATAGTAGAATACTTTACTATCGTCGGATGTGGCGCATGGAACGAGATGATTCTCGAGCACATCCAATATATCCGAACAGATCTCGCGCAGCTCCATCTCTACTTGAGCGCGATAAGCTTTGATCATCTGCAACTTCTCCTCAGCGTCTTTGTTCTCGTCCTTCTGTTCGATCACGTTGAGCATGCGCCAAGAGGCACGGCGTGTACCAATCACATTCTTGTAGGCGACTGATACCAAATTGCGCTCCTCAATGGTCAGCTCAACGTCCATGAAGGCGACCTTCTTCACAGCCTCAACCATTTCCTCGTAGCGCTCGGCTTGTTCGGCCAATGAAGCCATGAAGACATTGTCCGCGCGTTCAGTCATTGTGTATTTAATTCCTTTTTTTTAGTAAAATTAATCCAAAGAAAAAATGTATGTCTGACTTCGTCGCCTTATTTTTTTTTCTACTACTTAGTGAGTTGACAGGTCTCGTATGCTCACTAGCTCGCTTGCTTGTTCGTTTCAATGTCAAAATGTATCGATATTAATGCCAATCGATAGGAAAAAATAAGCAAATTGTGTACAAATAACTAGTAATTCTATGAAAATTAATTACATAATGCTTGTTTGCTGCACAGCTTGTACTTGTTTTACTTAAAGCTTGGTACGGAGATACTTGCGAAATGTGTAGCAAGTGCGAAATAAGACGCTCATCTCTAGTTGTTTTTTTTTTTACAAATTTAAATTGGCGGGAACATTTAAATTAATTAACAGCGAATAGTTATGGCGGCCTTCAATCATGCAATAGTTGATACAATAGCTTTCTGCGATTTGTAAGAAGCGGAAGTGATGGCGCCTAGGGTTCGACAGAGTTTGGTTAATCATTTTTTTGCAAATACTTAAATGGTTGTTAGGTCCATTGGGACCTCCATTTGTAATAGGCAAATGGTGCTTTATGGGCACGACTAGAAATGGGGCTGAATCGACTGTTTGGGACATGGAATCTCGTTATCATTTACTTAAAGTGCAACGGTATAGACTAGGAGATGTGGTCTTCGACTTGCGGTGACAAAGAAGTCCCAAGTCCGACCATTGCAAAGTTGTGCGGCTCATCCGTTCGACATACAGAATCGCCGTCGTCCACAAATGAATCACTTAGAGCTGGGACAATGTTCCTCATCATCAGCCATCTCGTACAAGGAGCTCTAGGTTTTGTAAAAGAGAATTAACGCCGACAAGTCTGGCAAGAAAGACATATGTAGAGCTGACCTCCACTCCACATCCACCATCGCTCCCACTCTTGGCGTGTTTAGCACTCCGGCAGCGTAAGCTGTTCTTTATCGAAGCTCAAGCCGCGTTGCAATGGTCTTCTAGAAAAATCCAACAATTGTGAATAACATAATTAAACTCTATTTACCATCCTTTTCAAGGGCAGCAGCTTTACTTTCCCAGATTATTTTTGAGAAGCCGCTATCACAGCACAATTTTCTCTTTTATTACATCAATTAGAAACACCTTTTCATCCAATGAAAAGTTGCGCATATATTACTCATTTTTAAACACCGCGCCACAACGTGACAACGAAAAATATGGTTGCACACCTTAGAAATAATCACTCATCGCTTGACTATCGGGTGACTAATGCGTGACACGTTGACTTCGGTTGGCAGCGCTGTGATATCGATATGACTATTTCGCGTGTGAACTCAGACCAACTCACGAAACAGCAACCTGCGAAATTCGTGCGAAATCATTTTTATACCCTTGTTTGTAATGCATAAAAGGAAGCATCTCCGACCACACAATGAATATATATTCTTGATCAGCATGACGAGCTGAGTTGATATAGCCATTTCCGTCTGTCCGTCCATCTGTTTCTATACAATCTCCTCCGTCAGTTTTAAAGTTATCTTAACCAAACTTTGCACGAACCCTTTTGGTACAAATACGCCGAATCGGATGACTAATAGCCTATTTCCACCAAAGAAATGAAGCTTCATTTCTTGAAATGTCAAGAAATGAAGAAAATGATATCATTTCTTCCATACAAATTGTTGTTGCATTTTGCCCTTCATTTCTTTCATTTCTCAAAAATGATGGCATTCGCCACGAAGGAGTTTGGTATTTTTTTAAAACGTACTCGCTACTCTCTGGCACTACTCGTTACTCGCTGGAAATAGAATGTGTCATCACCAATAAACTGTTGATTTAAATTCAAAAAGTAGGCGCAGTTTTGTTTAAAATATAAATTAGTCAAAAAAAGTTGTGTATTTAGCTTTCTGCTGATAGTTTAGGGCGATAACAAAGCGTTCGCCCCGCGTAATTGCTCTGCTGACGGGTATGTCTTTTTTCGGTAAATATTGCAAAAAGTCCCCGTGAGTTTGAAAGTGGCGCCTGTTGTTTAAATCAAACCATTCAGCTGTTTTTGTCCACTTGGCATTGCGAATATCAAAATGATGACGATTTGTCAATGGAAACAGCATCATTTTTAGAAATGAAAATGATAAGAAATGAAGCCAGTGGAAATAGGCTATAAATCATATAGCTGCCATATCGGTCGAAAAAGAAGTCTTAAGTAGAAAAACTTTCTTGTCTTCAACGAAGACGTGCCCAAACCTCGTGTTTTTAAGTTTTCTATGCTTTCACATAATTCCACTAAGTTTTATGAAATTCGGCCAGCTATATAGTACAGCTGCCATACAAAAAAAACGACTGAAAAAATGTTTTAGTAGGAAAATCTTTTTTGTTTTCAATGCTATCGCTCCCAAACTTGTTACTGATCAATATTATATGCTACCACACAATTCTGCAAAGTTTGATCCATTTCGGATGACTATAGACTATAGCTGCCATAGGAGCTATCGGTCGAAAAAGTAGTTCTAGTGAGAAAAACTTTTTGGTTTTCAATGGTAGCGTCTTTATACCTTCCAGTTGTGAATATTATCAATTTTCACACAATTTTTGGGAGTTTGGTCAAAATCGGATGAATATATCGTATAGCTGCCGTATAACAAACTGGCATGCAAATGCTCAAAGTAGTGGCGCCATCAACCTGCTAGGGTATATAAACTTCGGTCTAGCCGAAGTTAGCTTTCCTCTATTTTTTATACTCTGTACCAAAGGTACACAGAGTATATTAAGTTTGTGCAAAAGTATGTAACAGGGAGAAGGAATCGTTTCCGACCCTATAAAGTATATATATTCTTGATCAGCATCAACAGCCGAGTCGATATAGCCATGTCCGTCTGTCCGTCCGTCCGTCTGTCCGTCTGTCCGTCCGTATGAACGAAGAGATCTCAGAGATGGTAAGAGATAGAGGTTTGACATGTATGGGACATATATTTCTTTTACTTGCAGGCAGATCAAGTTTATTTTCAATTTTTGCCACGCCCCCTCCCGCCCTCGCAATTTGGAAAAAACTTCATATCTCCTACAGTTTTGGAGATAGATCGTTCGTACCTTCTAGAGATACCTTGTAAACAAAATTATTTATCGATTTGCTGAAGGAATGATAAAGATCGGATGAACGATACTCAAGGTATGGGCAAAAAACGTCCAGTTAACACAACCCACCCCCCCACCAACAACCACAGCAACATACCCTAACCGTTCAACACAGGCAATCTTAGTGCGAGAGAGAAAGAGAGAGAGAGAGAGAATTTTAGAGAGCGCACCGCGTTGTGCGCGGGGTGTTAACTGGCCGTTTGACTCCTGAGCAAATGCGAGTGTAAGGGTACAGAGTATGTTATAGTCGGGCTTGACCGACTTTCTTTCTTGTTTTTCTATGGAGTTTTTGATTTCGCGGGTTAATTATTTGATTATTTGATTAATTTTAACTGGAGTAGCTCTAGAACACTTAACGAGTCGCGGCCCTGTTATTATCAAGAACTTTTCGCACTTACAGTAAGCCGAAAAATGTAAGGAAACCGCGTTCTTATTTCAGGTACAAAATATCTTGGATTCAGGACAAAAAATACGAATTATTTTAAATCGAATCTGTTCTTGAAATTCCCTCCCAGTGCTAACACTTCTTAATGGAGTGACGACAGATATCTGACATACAGTAAAACCATCTTGGTCTTTATTTGATTTTAAAACAAATTGGGAACAGTTTTAGAATTTAATGGGCTTAAACTAAGAACATGTTGTACCTATTTTATGAACTTTGGTTTTGATTCAAGAATGTATTAGGGTTGACTTTAGAACTAATTAGACTTCATTGAAGAATATTTAGCACTTGTTTAAAGCGTAAATAGGATTGTACTTAAGACCATTACCACCTTAAAGTATGATCAAAAAGATTTTAATTTAGTTCGAAATGAACTTAATATATGCCAAAACAGTCTTAACTCAAGTATTTCTGGATTGGAAAAAATCGTACTTGAAATAAGCAAATAGCATTTCTAGTCTACGACATCTAGGTGTTCATACAGACAGTCTGACAGACGGAATGGGCTATATCGACTCGGCTGCTGATGCTGATCATGAATATATATACTTTATATGGTCGGAAATGATTCCTTCTTCCTGTTGCATACATTTGCACGACTTTATTACACCCTTTTTATTCACCCTTCATAATTCATCTTATTGTCGAATATAGACGAACTTTATCCATGTTTGTTAAATTTAGACTTCAATTGAGAAAATTTTCTTGGGTTGAGATTTTCTCGTCGCTGTTGACTTTTGACACCGTGTCGGTTTTAAAAATATAATCATTGTTACTGATTTTGTTCTAAGTGTAGAAGCGACTTCCAAGTTCAGTCTATGTATTGTTGTCCTCATTGTTGGTGTTGACAAATGACGGCCACAAGTCGAACGATTGCCGAAATCTTCGAAAAGTAAGTGCTCGCCCACAATAGTCTGGAGCACATATGCATTTGTTTTGAATTTGTTTCCTTCAATTAAGAAGGTTGGGCTCATGGACATCGGTTCTGGGGGTCTGTTTTCGGATATACCAAAAAAAATTAAATATATTTTTATTTTGTCAATGAATATTTCCGAAACCTCTAATATTTTTGAACCCGAACCGGACCACTTTAGGCTCGGTTGACTAAATTAAGTAGTTTTTCCAACGACACACACAGGAAAACATGGAAATTTCTTGTAATCTGATTGCTATCATTTAAGAAGTTCTACAATCCTACGACATTTCTCTAGGTCAGATTTATACTATCACCGTCGATAATGGAGCGAATATTGTTCGAGCAGGAGAACTTTTAAATGACAACTGCAGGGCAGAAAATTAACGCAACTATGAAAAATGAAATGTTAATGAAAGTTGCTCATGTAAATCAAAAGCATTGCTTGATTTGGACGATGACCAAGTTACCTCAATGGATTTCATGGAGACCTCTATAATTACAGTTCGTTGTGCTAAATTTAGTAGTTAACCATTTTTTTAAGGAAGCTCAGCTTGAAAAAACCAATGTTAAACTGTGTGACGCTATGGGAACTCAACCTACAAAATTTGCGAAAGTTTATGAACTCTTAAAGATTATTGCATTCAGAGGTCTTCTAAAGAGCTCCACCTAAAAACATCTGAATGGAACGTAGTTCAAAATACAAGTAATTTGCTGCAGCCAATTTATAAAACTTTACAGAATTCACAATTACTACCAAGTGATTTTTATTACGCTTCCTTTTCATGTCGAGCAATTGTTCTAAATTTTCAGCAAAACATTGTCTATTGTCTATTACTATCTAAGTGCCTCGATAAAAGTTTTTCTATTATGAGCTTAGTACCAATATTGACTGCAGTTGCAAACTTTGTTAATTTCTGACCAACAAAAAATTGCAAAGCAGCACATTAGACACACACAAAAAAATCTGTGGATTAATTTAACCGATATTGTGGGTTTGAAATGCGCCAACAAGTAGGAAACAAAGTTGGTCAAATTAACCAAGTTTTACAGTAACTTTCTCGTTAACCTTTACGTAAAGAGAACTATTGCTGTAGTAAATCTAACCGAAAATCTCTTTTAGAAATGCGTCAACCCTCAAAATTAGTAATATTTACCGATTTTTACAGTACGTCACAGTAATTTTACCATTCAATTAGTAATTTGACAGCTGTTACTCAACTGTAGAATGAATAGTAGGGTGGGATACTATTTTAGCAGTCACAAGTTGCCAATCTACTCGAGCGCATCATCATCCATCCCAGAGCAGAAGAAGTAACCCCACCTACTCCCGCCCACCAATTTTGGTTCTGAAATATATGTTCGGATTAATCATATTTGTATTTTATTTTAAAAATTTTTGATTACTCTATAGGGGGACTCGAACTCGGTGCCCTTGAACTGAACACGATTGGAAGGACGTCTTAATCAGATACGCTACGGCGCACGTTAATAGTAACGCGTCTAACATATTACTTGAATATAATCTGCCAGCACATGCACGAAACATTTCTTGAATATCGCATAAATGAGACCACTAGTAATTCTCAAGTTCAAATTCCGTTCCGTTATAAGACCAACTGAAATTTGCTAAATGAACAATTCTCGCTGTTAGATTTGCTGTCGGTACAGTTAATTCATGCAGCAAATACATTCAAAAAGTTATACTTTATGTGCGGCTAGATTTACTTTGTGGGTACAGTTAATTGCCGCAAAAACAAGGTATGAAATGAAAAATTGGGGAAAGCTAACTTCGGCTCGACCGAGGTTTATAAATCCTTCTAGCTTGTATAATTTAAATAATTTAAGGTTTTAAATGATTATCGCCAAACATTGGTAGCTGAGCTATTTCCCAAACTCAGCAACAGATGGCGCCACTATTTTGACCATTTGCTTGTTAGTTATAATATGGCAGCTATACGATATATTCATCCGATTTTGACCAAATTCCCCAAGTTTGTGTGGAAACCGATTGTATTCATAGCTGGAAAGTATAAAGACACTACCATTGAAAACAAAAAAGTTTTTCTCACTAGAACTACTTTTTCGACCGATAGTTCCTATGGCAGCTATATGCTATAGTCATCCGATTAAGAACAAACATATCAGAATTGTGTGTAAGCATATAATATTGACCAGTTACAAGTTTGGGAGCGATGGCATTGAAAACAAAAATGTTTTTACTACTAAGAGTTTTTTTCAGAACCATCATTTGTATGGCAGCTATACTATATAGTTGTCCGATTTTCATAAAACTTGGTGGAACTATGTGAAAGCATTGAAAACTTATAAATACGAGGTTTATAGACGTTCGTGCTGAAGACAAAAAAGTTTTTCTCACTAGAACTACTTTTTCGACCGATCGTTCCTATGGCAGCTATAGTCATCCGATCCGGCCGGTTCCGATAAATGTGCAACGTCTTTGTACCAAAAAACTTCGTGCAAAGTTTGGTTAAAATAGCTTTTAAACTGACGCAGGAGATAGCATAGAAACAGACGGACGGATAGAAAGACATGGCTATATCAACTCAACTCGTCATGCTGATCAAGAATATATATACTTTATGTGGTCGGAGATGCTTCCTTCTATGCGTTACAAACATCTGAACAATTTTAATATACCCTCTACAAGGGTATAAAAATTTGGAAAAAAGAGACTCTCAGCCTAGTTCATTTTACCCACCAGATTTTTATACTCTGTACCAAAGGTACACGGAGTATATTAAGTTTGTGCAAAAGTATGTAACAGGGAGAAGGAATCATTTCCGACCCCATAAAGTATATATATTCCTGATCAGCAGGAACAGCCGAGTCGATATAGCCATGTCCGTCTGTCCGTCTGTCTGTCCGTCTGGGTGAACGCACAGATCTCAGAGATGGTAAGAGATAGAGGTTTGACATGTATGGGACATATATTTCTTATACTTGCAGGCAGATCAAGTTTATTTTTAATTTTTGCCACGCCGCTCTCCCGCCCCCGCAATTTGGAAAATCAGATCTCCCACAGTTTTGATTATGGATTGTTCGTACCTTCTAGAGATATCTATTTGTCAAAATTATTTATCGATTTGCTGAAGGAATGATAAAGATCGGATAAACGATACATAAGTTATGAGCAAAAAACGGCCAGTTAACACCCGGGCACCCTCCCATAACCGACAAGATGGGCGTTTCTAAACGGTCGTGACGAAAAGATGTTTTTAAACAACTATGAAAATCTTGGATTTTTAAAAAGATTGTTCTATATTTGGGTAGCAATTAAGTAGCACTATAATTAGCAAAAACAATGACATCAATCGATCATTAAGAGTTCAAGATATAAGCAAACATAGATGCTGGCGTGACGTTACATAAAACGGAAGTGGGTTTTGACTTGTTTTAGAAAAATGCAAAACTCTGCGAATTGGGCAAAGCATTTTGTATACCAATTTTTTCCGTATGTGTTGAAATAATACAAGTTTATTTTCCAGGTTATCTTATTCAAAAATGTTTGCTCAATTTTTTTGTATTTGCATAAGTATCTGACGTGACGTTACCTGACGTTACGTTACTTAAATTTCCTCATTATATTTATGCTGTTTTTGTTTTAATATAAAGCAGAAACTTACAGTTAATTGCAATCATATAGTTTCTTATGGTGTCTTCTGCAATGTTTTTTAACTCTTTGTACCCTTAGAAATAGTTTAGAGACCAAAATCAATGCAATCTAAAGGCATTTTTATGACAACAAAACGTATCCAAATGAGAAAAATTGAAGTCGCGCAAGCGACTTTGCATTCAAAAATCTCGAAATGGGTTATGAATATATTTAAAATTGGAGAGTGTAGAGTGTTTTTAAGCACTTTTCATTTGTTGGTCTCGGTGGAATTTGCTCTGGAAATGCCCATATTTCGTTCAAGAGAGGCAATCTTAGTGAGAGAGAGAAACTTATAAAGTGCACCGCGTTGTGCTACAGTCAACCGATTTGGACCAAAATTAGCAGAATTATGAGGAAGTATATAATATTTAAAAATATGGAGTTTTGTAGCGATGGCATTAACAAAAAAAAAAAGTGTTTCTTATTAAGACTATTTCTTAGACCTTCATTTTCTATGGCAGCTACGATATAGTTGTTAGATTTTCATAAAACTTGCTAGAATTATGAAAAAGCATAGAAAACTAATAAATACGAGATTTTTGGGAAGTTTGCATTGAAAACAAAAAAGTTTTTCTCACTAAGACTTGATTTTCGGCCGCTCTTTCTTATAGCGACTATATGCTATAGTCTTCCGATCCGGCCGGCTCCAACAAATATACAGCGTATAAGTATCTGTAAACTTTGTACAAAGTTAGGTAAAGATAGCTTTAAAACAGACGGAGGAGATGTATGTAGGTGGCGAGGGTGGCCTGGTCACACCGGCAAAAAAATTAATTCGAAATGAACTTATAATAAAAACAGCAAATCCTTGAAGTTTCAACTTTCTGTCTTTATTTTTAGAGTTTATGCCAAAAAAAGGTGTAAGAGTATAGTTGTTGACTTTATTTATATACAGTTTGATGTTTTATTATGTGTTTTTATAATGTTTTTAGTCGGTAGCACTTAAAATTACAATTTGGCTTCTCGCTCTGTCAATCGCTCGATCTAGACTGCCCGCTGCAAGCGTCGTCTGTTCTGCTCAAAGCCAAAACCCACCCTGCTTATGCTCTCTGAGAGTGAGAGAGTGTGAGAGTGAACTCCTGAGAGCGACCAATAGAGAGTAAGCAAGCCTCGCCTACTACAATTCGGCCGTCCTGACAATATAAGATCCCCTGATCTTACCTGGTTAAAGTTTAAATCTATGGATACAATGTTTTTAATTTTACAATTATATTTACATGACTAACAGTATATTAAAATTAAACTTAAACTATCTGTTTCCTATCCAATGCCTTATATTTTGGCCACTCCAAACACCTTGATAAGGGTTACGTGAAACCTGAAATCCTTCCACATCTTTCAGTAAAAACCTATTGTTCTTTAAGACTTTGTCGATGATATACGGCCCTTTGTTCTTCGGTATCAGTTTCTTAGATGCACCTACAGTACTATCAAAATTCTTAACCATCACATAATCTCCTTCTTTGTATTCTGTAGATTCCCTCTTTTTTCTATTGTAATATTGTTCATTATATAATTGTGCCTTTCGTTGGTGTAACTCGCCTTCTTTTCGTATATCATCTAAGTTTGGTGTTTCTTCTGACTTTTCTGTTTCCTCTAATTTTTCTCTCAACTCGTCTTTGATCTGTCCTTTCTGATCTACGCCAAATAACATTTTGCTGGGACATTGTTTGATACTTCTGTGCTGAGTATTATTTAATGCATATTCGACATCCTCTACTACATTATCCCAATAAATTCCTTTTTCAGGTTCAGTCATTTTCGCTATCATGGGTCCTAGGCTCCTATTTACTCTTTCCACTTGTCCATTGGCCTGAGGAGAACCAGTCGCTATCTTTACATGCTTTACATTGCACTCTTTCATAAACGTTTCAAAGTCTGTTGATGTGAAACAACTTCCTCTGTCCGATATAATACAACTTGGCCTGCTATAAGCCCTAAAATAGTCTTTTAATGCTTGTATTACTTCTCGCTGTTTGTTGTTTTTGTAGTGTATAACCTAACATATTTCGTAAACGCATCAACCACCACAAAAATATGTTTCCTGGCTCTACCTGAATCTACTGGTCCATAATGATCAATATGCACGATTTCAAAGGGTTTGTTACCTTTTGGAATACTATTCAAAAATCCTTCTCTTTTTCCGTCTTTTGGTGAGAACGCAACACATCTCAAACAATTTGCTATATGTTTTATAGCCTTTTCTTTGATACCTGGAAACCAATAACTTTTGTTGATCGCATCTATCATCTTGTCCCTGCCTATATGACCCAATTCATCGTGGTACTTATATAGAACATGGTTTTCCATTTCTTTTGGCACATAAAATAACAGTCTATTATCATTTGTTTTTCTGTACACCACTCCGTTTCTCATCTCATACCATTTATGTTCTGACGTTTCCAATAATTCCTTGATTTTCTTTAATTCTGAATCCTTTGCCTGACAAATAACAAGATTATCTTCAAAACTGTTGGTTTCAATAATCATTATATTGGTAGATCTACTCAATGCATCGACATGCTGCATCCGTTTTCCAGATCTGTGACTTAGCTCGTAGTCATATTCCTGTAACTCCAACGCCCATCTTGCTATCCTTGGATTTAATTCTATTCTATTCAAAGTGAGCGTAAGCGAATTGCAATCAGTGATGATTTTAAAACGTTTTCCCTGTAAATAAACCCTGAATCTGCGCAATGCATATATAATTGCCAACGTCTCAAGCTCAAAACTATGATATTTTGATTCCACCTCAGTCGTTCGCTTTGAAAAATAAAATATCGGGTGTAGCTTCTTATCATTTTTCTTTTGTAATAAAACAGCACCAAATCCCATTGCACTCGCATCACAATGTAACTCTATGTCATCTCTGTGATCATAAATCGATAATACAGGTGCTTCCAACAGTTTCTCTTTGAGATTTAGAAAACACTCTAGTTCTTTTTCCTCGAATTGAAATGGCTTGTCCTTTTTCAACAAATCATATAAAGGTTTCGCAATTCTTGAAAAATCCTTTATAAATCTTCGAAAGTACGAGCATAACCCTAAGAAACTCTTAACTGCTTGCGTCTTATCGGGTACTGGAAAATTTCGAACAGCATCCAAGCCTTTATCGTCAGCTCTTATGCCGTTGCCCGTTATCAGATACCCCAAATATTTAATGCTCGACTGCAAAAATTCGCATTTATCCATGCGAAGTTCCAACTTATTCTGCACTAGTCTTTTGAACACTTCTTCCAACGTTTCCAAATGTTCCCTAACATTGTCACTCGCTACCATAATGTCATCCATATACACAATGACTTTATTGCTTCTGATCATGTCTTCAAATATTTTGTTTATAAACCGTTGAAATACCGCTGGAGCGTTTTTTAGACCCATTGGCATCCTTAAAAACTCAAATTGCCCTAGAGGAGTCGTAAACGCCGTGTACTTTACCGATTCTTCATTAACAAACACGTGAAAATACCCATTCCTTAAATCCAACTTGGAGAAAACCTTTTTGTTTACCAACTTATCCAACAAATCGTCAATCAATGGTAGTGGGTAATTATCTTTTATCATTCTCTTGTTTAAAATTCTGAAATCAACGCATAGTCGTAGATCTTCCGTTTTCTTCTTCACTAACAACACTTGAGATGCATACTCAGACTCACTAGGTTGAATGACTCCATTTTTCAAATACTCATCTAACATTTTCTGCAACTTTTCTTTCTCCGTGTAGGACAATCGTCTTGGTGAACAACTAAACGGCTTGTGTTTCTCTAAACTCAGCTTAATTTCACATCTGACTAACGGTTCATCTGGTCTCTGTACGTTTATATATTTTTCCTTGAGAATCCTCTCAAACTGACACTTAACTTCGTAACTAACCTTATCGTCAACACTGTATTCCGGTTCTTTGTCATCGCTGTTTATATGAAACAATCCCAGCATATCCCTTTCAAAATCTTCTGATTGCCGTTCATTCATACTTTCACTAACCATATTATCATCCTCATTAACAATCGTATTCGCAGCTTCATTAACACTTTTCTCTGCCACTTTGTTCATCTTCACTTTATCATTTGACTTTACATTTCCCTTTCCATCCATTTCATTGTTCACATTAACAGTTTCAGTAGCACTAACAGTTTCCAGTTCCTTGTACACACTAACAGTTTTGCTTACCTTATCAACACTAACGTTTTCATTTGCATCTGCCTTAACAGCTTCATTTTCCCCTTCATTACTACCAATAACAGTTTCATTAACATTTTCCTCATTACCAATAATAATTTCAATAACATTTTCCTTACTACCAATAACATTTTCATTAACATTTTCCTCATTACCAATAACAGTTTCATTAACATTCTCCTCATTACCAATAACAATTTCATTTACATTTTCTTCCTTACCAATAACATCTCTTGTGTCGTTGCACAAACCCTCTTTAATACTCTCTGGGTTTACCAACGTAACCATTTTCAAGGTATTTAAATCAATCTTTAAGTCGCACGCCTCCATAAAATCTCTTCCAAGAATCACTTCGTAGCTCATAGATTCGTTCGCCACAACAATCAAGTAAAAATAAATCTTTATTGTCTTCTTGATAACAAAACACAAAATTTTTCCAAAAGTTTTCAGCCGGCTTTCATTTAGGCCATAATATGTTTTCTCTACTGGATGAAACTTCACCTCCTTGGGTATCTTATTTTCTTTAATTAGTGATATTGGACTCCCCGAATCTATGAGGCACGCTGTAATCAATAAGTAGTTAGGGCTGTCCACTAAATGTATTCTAAATTGCCTTACATAATTGTTGTTGTCCTTGCCCTTCTCAGCACCACCTTTCTTCTGAGTGCACGTCGCTGCCCAATGGTCCATCGCTCCGCAACTGTAGCAGGATCCTGGCTCCCGTTTCGGCTTCTTGCAATCTTTGATAAAATGACCTCTGCCGTTACAGTTTCGACAGCGCAGTCCCCTGTATTCAACAGCTTTGTTGACAGCCATTCCACCATCCTGCACTTGTTTTGGTTGTACCACTGGCAGCCTTACTCCCGAAAACGCCGGTAACATTTGCCTGGAGTTTGTAAAACACTGTATGCGAGCTTGGGTGCGCAGTGATTCAGCCGGAATGCCTTCGATGACTTGCTCCAACAGCTCCTCCTCATCCATGTTAACGCCTTCAGCTAGCATTATTTTATCCTCGAAGTAGGCCGCAAAATTCTCTCTTAATTGCCACTTGCGAGCCTCAAATTTCCGTCTCATCTCCACTTTGGAAATTTTCTTGCCAAACGCTTCGATCAGTTGATCGCACAAGTTGTCAATTGGCTTCTTTATTCTTGTTGCCTCAGCATGCAGCCAGGATTGTGCCATCCCTTTCATTTTGCATATGAATAGCATATGTAGATAACCATCGTTTAGGTTGTAAATTTCGCCAATGTTCTTTAACTGCACAATCCATTTGTTGGCACATGACACGCCGTTGAAATCCACTAACACTTCTTTAGCCATAGAGAACGACGCGTCGCCGTTGGCGGCATTACCAACATGAACATTTTCGACGTTGCTTTGAGTGCTGTGTGTATGTGTGTTGGCAGCATTGCCAGCTTGAACACTTTCATCGTTGTCATTGCCTTGTTCGCTGTGTGTATGTATTCCGGCGCCCAATGCTGGATTCGCTGACGCTCGACGAGTGTGATCTTGAAGCACACTTTGCCCATACAATCGTAGTTGCTGTACCAGCTCTCGCAGTAAATTTTCGTTGTCGCCGACATCCAAAGCCGATTGCTGTACTTCGTCTCCAGCATTTGCTTGCTGACCTTGTTCTTGTCTGTTGCTGCTGCCTGCAGCCGTATTCTGATGAAATTCATTGGCGCCATACTGACGCGCCGGTGAATTTTCGTCTTGCTGGCTTGACATGCCTTCTTGGTCTAGATCTTCTTGTCCGGCAATTGGTGGTCCATTGCCTCGTACCTCCACAGGGACTTTCTCCAATCGACTTATGAGCTCAGCCTTTGTACCGCTTGTTTGCATATTTAATGCTGATAGCCAAAGTTTAAGCAACTTAACACTTAATTTTGTTGGATCAACCAAAGTGTCCATCACGCGACTTCTAACCACTTCTGATATTGTAAGAGTATAGTTGTTGACTTTATTTATATACAGTTTGATGTTTTATTATGTGTTTTTATAATGTTTTTAGTCGGTAGCACTTAAAATTACAATTTGGCTTCTCGCTCTGTCAATCGCTCGATCTAGACTGCCCGCTGCAAGCGTCGTCTGTTCTGCTCAAAGCCAAAACCCACCCTGCTTATGCTCTCTGAGAGTGAGAGAGTGTGAGAGTGAACTCCTGAGAGCGACCAATAGAGAGTAAGCAAGCCTCGCCTACTA
>JBAMBO010000086.1:0-83742 GCA_037044535.1 Lordiphosa magnipectinata | reverse complement strand
GTTTGTTTTCCAATAAATTAGACGGTTAGACAGTCAAAAAACTTCTGTGATGCGACATAGTATAGGTTGAAGATATATGTAGTTAAATGTAACATTGTGACATACCACAAATTTTTCGTGCACATCAAAATTTTGAATAACGGTTAAAAAACCATCTTTTCGCGGTAGATGGAGTTAAAAACTCATATATCTTAAATTTTGCATCCTACAACAGTTTGTAATACGTCGTGGGTAAGTGGAGTAACACATTTACAACGTTGTATTACATTGGAATCTCGGATTAAAATTGAGGGAGCTACATGTAAAAATATATCGATTTTGTTCAGTTTTTTGCGACTTCACCGTACTTTCAACGTAAATTAACAAGTCCAATTTGTGTAAAAATATTTATCTTTGGTATGCAGTTTCAAAAAACATTTAATTTTGCGTCTTCTGCAACTTAGTTTATTAAAATCCAATAATATTTGATTGAGTTATTCAAAAAAATGACATTTGCCAATATTTCAGATTCATGATGTGTTATGTTACTTTTAATAATTTTATACTTAAATCGGTTTTAGTGACCTGTTTTTGATTTTAGTCGTTTTTGCTTTTTTCAAGCCCGGCTCAAGGTCAATGGTCAATTTTAATTCAATACAATTAAAACAAAACATAGATAACTCACAACATTTTGGACAGCAATGGAAATAATTGTTAAACTTTTCCACGACTAAGTGAAGCAAAAATAAAGGCAGGTATGTACTTCTTTTAAAATTACTTTTTTATCGTTTTTAATTCTTTTGGCTACGTTTAAGTATTTTTATCGGATCACAGATTCGAAAGCCAATGAAAAGTGACCATTTCAAGACCAAATTGGACATTGTTGAGAAACGAGCTTGGGAAAGTTCTAATTTTCTTAGCAACAACGCAGGAACGCTGCCTAAGTTATAGTTGTAAACAGTTTTTTAAGCGCTTACAATGAAACGGGCTGCAAATTTCTTCCCAGATAATCTGGGTCAGTTCAGCGAAGACCAAGGTGAACGGTTTCACCAAGAAATCGCTACAATAGAAAAGCGCTTTGATGGCAAAAATAAAATCAACATGATGACAAATTACTGCTGGTCACTTAAACGATAAACCGATGAAGATTTAAAAGAATGAATAGCATTTCCAAAAACGGTGTACTAAAAGTTCAACAAATTCAAACAGGCATGCCCAAAAGCAGCATACGACAGAGCACTCACCAATAATCACAAAGATAAGCACCAATACCATTAATGAAATAAATGTTCGTCAGTTTGCTTGCAGCTTCCCCATATTCCATCGGATCCGCAGAAACCTCTATACAGCTTCGTTTTAACAATGTATATCTCACATTCTTCACAAATCTGTTTGGTGTGTATAAGCCAGAACTGTAATGTAATTATTACTTCCTGTATTAACTTTTCAGTGATATAAACACAATTATTCAGATAATGGGAAAACAATTCCTGATTACGATATTTTAATAGCATTAGAAGCACTCACCCTAACACATTTTGGTCTGAAACGAGTTTCTGAACGGATGTCAAAAATTCCGAAGGAATCAAGTCCGTCTTTCAGTCATATCTTTAAAGCAAGAGCTGATGGAGCTAAGCCAAAAAAAAGTTTTAGAATCAGTGAACATAAATTTATCACAATTTAATATCGGCAACGCTGCAGCTCACAAAGTTGCTCGATTTGTTGGCCAGTGTTATTGATTTCAGCTCCCTGTAATAGCTTTGCTCAATATTTTTGTATACAATTTTTTTTCAAAAACCTGAAGCCACGTTGCCTTTGAAACAAAATTCACTCTGATTCTCATTGTGGTGCCATATGGAGTTCTAGATTTTCAGTATAGTTTTATAAAAATTATAAATATTTTTTTACAGTATTATTTCCTACTTAAGGTAAGTTTCATTAGCGGCCATTTAAATGCAACAAATTTTAAAGTAAGAATTTCGAGTATCCAGATTCATTTCTACCATGCCGCTGAAAAGGCATAATAGGAATCTCGGTTGGAGGATAATCCGATACTTACGCCTTATCAAGGCTGGCCTTACGGCTGAGGAAATAAATGCTGTGTTGGCCAAGCGCCTACGTGTGCCCGCCGTCCTTACTGAAATGCAGGTGCGTGAAATGCTAACCGAAGCCGAAGAGAGCGATTTGTTTGGTGTCGTCGTGGAGGATGGACGTTACACGTGTGCCAGGCTGCAGGAGGCCAATAAGCTGGAGTTGGTGAACCTAATGTTTCTGGCTCGTGACACCCTGCCCAGTTTTAAGATTTTGATCGTTTTGATTAAAATGTACAAAGTGCAGCAGCACCACGACGCACAGCAGTGCAAGCCCTGATGACGGCCGAGAGGGAGGAGCAAGCCATGGGAGTGGTGGAGCAGATGCGGACCCTTCGTCAGCCCCAATACAAAAGTCACGCGACTCATCGTCGGGACCGCAGCTAGTTGCTTTGAATACTATAAATCTGGTGGAAGTTCTTCCTCCTGACAAAATCTTTTCGTAGCTATGTAAAAAATTAAATCAGTAAATGCCTACACTTCGATTACAATCGATGAGCTCAGTCGAAATTGGCTTGCCAGCTTTCAAAAGTTCGCCAACTGGCCGAGTAAATGATAAGTGTGTCCAGGGCTGCCACAATGGTCAAAGTAGTGGCGCCATCTATTGCTGAGTTTGGGCAACAACTCAGCTGAGAATGTTCGACGAACATCATTTAAACCCTTAATGTATATAAATTATACGAGCTGCAAGGGTATATAAACTTCGGACGAGCCTAAGTTAGCTTTCCTCAAATTTTTCAAATATTTTAGAAAAACATTAGATATTCAAAAGGAGATCTTTAATTATATTTTAATTCTTGTTTTAAAACTTTTAAGTGTTATTTTAGACAGTTTGGATAATATTCAGAATCGGAACTCTGCCTTTCATTATTTCCCTGAGCCTCTCTCATTTTCATTTCATCTTCATCTTGCGCTTCTTTTTCGTAAGCCGTAGCATGGGCAGGGGCAATATTAAATCGCATAAAGTTATTTCAAAATTCTTTCTTTTAGTTTTTATCTTCGGATCCTCGAGTTAAATAATAGGAAAGATAGTACAGACATTTAAGAATGCAGCCTATTCAACTTGTCAAGACCGGGACTTAAAGGGCCAGCCAAGAATGCGGGATATTCGTTTTCTATTCTCTTTTCCCAACTGATCTAAGCAATGATTGTATGGAGAGGCAGTTGGCAATCATGCATTCTTCAGCGAAAAGCCTACTGAAGAGTCGTTAGAGATAACGATGAAACTGTTCTGTATAGACAATCAGCTCTTTTTGGTGGTACAATGCATAAGTTGTTTACAGTTGTGAACAAACGCAACTTTTTCGGACCTAGAGCCAGCTAAACTCACTTATTTTTAAAATAAATATAAATAAACAAATAATTTGACAGATTCTAAGAAAATTGACAACCGAACGCATGTTGCACAGTTTTCTTTGTTAAAATTTATTTGTAGCTTACGGGACGTATGGGTAATTTTTAGTTTTAGCATTGCGACCTCGTCACACGAAAGAAAGCGGAGAGAAGTAGCAGCAATTACAACTACACACATGTACCCCACACTTAATTCTGTTTCCTGTATTTGGATTTGGCTTCTCGTAACTCCACAAATACCTGTCCACCTGTCAGGTAATTGTTCTCTCCCCACTCATCTTCAGCCTTATTGTACATATTTGAAATACCACCACCGCCTCCGGAACTCAAGATAGTCAACTGTGCAAACTGTGGACCACCCTCGGAACAGACAGGGACTACACCAAGGTAGTTAAGAGTCTAAGCTCCCGCATACATTGCTGACAGAATCCACTGCCTCCCTTTTCACTGCATGGACAAAGAAAGTGAACACCCAGCTCAATGTCACTGTGGATGGCCCACTATCTTTACCCACTATCGAATAGCCTACAGTATTGAGAGTAACGTTTGATGACCTTTGCTTCTTTGCAAAACAGGCAGAAACACACAGCTTGCGAATTACGAAAGATGAACAGGGACACTCAAGGCCTTCGCTGGAAGCTCATTTGACACTTAACAAGCCATAGGCGGATCCCTGTGCAATTACTCAGCTCCAGTTTGGCCTGCAGACAGGCCAGAATGCATCGACAGACGAGTCTCAGAAGATGGTAAGAGCTAGAGTTTCGACTTATTATTTTTGCTGGCAGAAATAATAGGCTAAAAAATAGCCCTGCCTTTCACGCTATTTAGAAACAGCGTCATATCTCCCACAGTTTGGTAGATAGGTGGCTTGTACCTTTAAGACATACTTAGTATTCGATCATTATTTATCGATCTGCAGAAGGAATGGTAAAGAGCGGATGAGCGACAGTCAAGTTCTGAGCAAAAGAAAGTTTGCAACGGCAGTGCAGCAGCCGCGATGCTTTCTAATGCTACTGCAGCAGCAAAGAATATACTGGGTATAAACTTTCGCAGACAGGAGTATATTACAGATGGCCGACCGAGTTGACCGAGTTTCTTGCTTGTTTAAAATTCAAGTACCTTTTACCTTAGCAAACTAGAAAACTAAGGAAGCAAAATATGTTATCAGAGAATCTATATTTTCACATATGTTATACATAAATGTCCCACTGCACAGAGGTCGCTCCCTTACGACAAAAATAAAAAAACCGAAATCAAAACAACACTTTGAAGCACGTCGATGATCTTATAAATAAATTATCTTTTTGAAACAAGGTTTTTTTAGTGTGATGTGGGTGGGAAGTAGATGGTAAGTGGGTGGGAAGTGGGTGGAAAGTGGGTGGAAAGAGGGTTGAAAGTGGGAGGGAAGTGGGTTGGATATTCGTTCCATACTGATAAAGGCTACACTAAATGGGTGGTATAGGCGCTTAACCACTCCCAATTTTTTCAAAATAGTTTTATAGTATTGCTGTAGGCTTACAGTTAAAACTATAAACCTGGAGGACACGTAGAACTATTTTTGTCGCATAGTTCCATACAAGTCCGACCACTGTGCACTGTTACGAAAATGAACAAAAAAGAGACCAAGAATTGAGAGCTCGAACTTAAGGGACATTGCAGAGTAGAAATATTGTTGCCTGACTGTGTCGGAAATTAATGGCAACTTTAATTGATTCAACTGGAAATAAAAACGAAAATTAGCCATTATTTTAAACATAAAAAAACATACCGATATATTTTGTTCAGTTTGCATCAAGTGGACAGAAAACTATTCGACGATTAGTCTATCTCTCTATTATCTATTATTATTTATCTATTAACGATTTTTTAGACCCTTGCAAAGGGTATTATAGTTTTGCCTAGAAGTTTGCAACGCATAGAAATATTCATTTCCGACCCCATAAACCATGCCTTTTACTTTACGAGTAACGGGTATAAAAACTACGTCTCTTGGCTAAGTGCTTTTTGACAGATATGCATATATCTTTGCCTTTTATAGTCTATTCACACACTGTAAAAGTCAAAGCTGATAGATTTGGTTTTCATAGGAAATATGTAGGCTGGGTGGCAACTCAAACGTCGCAGAATTCAACCTACAGCACAGCTTTAATTGGTGTACCCATATAACGTGTATATGGTTATCAATTCCGAATGCTTTTGGCGATACTTTGCAACCATACTAGGTAGAAGTAGCTGACATCTGTTTTTGAAGCTGCGGGTTTGGTGTGAGGTGGGAACGCATGCTGCAGGTTTCCGCAGCTTTGGCAATGCTGCGCCCAGTGAAAAAGGCTAGTAGGCTCATTTTTTTCCATCTTTTCAAAAGTTCTTCTATGTATTTTACAAGCTATTCACATTTAGGACGCATGTATCAGAGTGATTGCAGCCTTACAGTGTTTCATTGAATCTCGTGAAACTTTTAATTACGGAGAGCTCACATTTTGTCTTTGAATTTAGCTCTACTTAAATGAGGAATAGCAATCGGCAGATCTACAATTGACAGAAATGAAAGTAAGCGAAGCAAACTCTTCGCAAAGGATATACAATTGACGCTCGGCTAGTCAAAAAAGATCATTTAATGAATCTGTAAATTGCCAACAAATTAAAGCTATTGCATTCTTAGTCAGGGCAGTAAGTTATCTACGGACTGCCTCCTCTTGCCCAGCTGCCGCCCTGTGCTTTAAGCAAACATGCGAGTACAAACTTACATGCAAACAACGCCATGCATAAGGCCAAACGCGGCCAATTTTTGTGTAGACTTTTCTATTTTTCATAAAGTAACTCTGGGCAAGGTCAGCCATGGGGTTTGCTGGCAGGAACAGCCGACGGCGCGTTGCCAGAAACAGAGCTAGCCGAGCTTTGGTCATTTGCTGGCCTGGGCGGCGTAAGCGCAGCACTTGCAGCAACCAAAATATAATGATTAAAAACTTTGTGCACAATGGTCCATTGGCAAACTTTTGAAAGCTGGCAAGCCAATTTTGACTGAGCTCAGCGATTGTAATCGAAGTTTAGGCATTTACTGATTTAATTTTTTACATAACTACGAAAAGATTTTGTCAGGAGGAAGAATTTCCACCAGATTTATAGTTTTTAAAGTAACTAGCTGCGACGCCGATGACGAGTCGCGTGACTTTTGTATTGGGGCTGACGAAGGGTCCGCATCTTGCATCTGCTCCACCACTCCCATGGCTTGCTCCTCCCTCTCGGCCGTCATCAGGGCTTGCACTGCTGTGCGTCGTGGTGCTCCTGCAGTTTGTACATTTTAATCAAAACGATCAAAATCTTAAAACTGGGCAGGGTGTCACGAGCCAGAAACATTAGGTTCACCAACTCCAGCTTATTGGCCTCCTGCAGCCTGGCACACGTGTAACGTCCATCCTCCACAACGACACCAAACAAATCGCTCTCTTCGGCTTCGGTTAGCATTTCACGCACCTGCATTTCAGTAAGGACGGCGGGCACACGTAGGCGCTTGGCCAACACAGCATTGACTTCCTCAGCCGTAACAGGTTCCTTTATGTGTCGTAAGTATCGGAGGATCCTCCAACCGAGATTCCTATTTAGCCTTTTCAGCGGCATGGTAGAAATGAATCTAGATACTCGAAATTCTTACTTTAAAATTTGTTGCATTTAAATGGCCGCTAATGAAACTTACCTTAAGTAGGAAATAAAACTGTAAAAAAATATTTATAATTTTTCTAAAATTTAACTGAATAAATCTAGAACTCCATATGGAACCACAATGAGAATCAGAGTGAATTTTGTTTCAAAGGCAACGTGGCTTTAGGTTTTTGAAAAAAATTGTATACAAAAATATTGAGCAAAGATATTACAGGGAGCTGAAATCAATAACACTGGCCAACAAAACGAGCAACTTTGTGAGGTGCAGCCTTGCCGATATAAAATTGTGATAAATGTATGTTCACTGATTCTAAAACTTTTTTTTTGGTTTAGCTCTATCTGCTCTTGTTTTAAAGATATGACTGAAAGACGGACTTGATTCCTTCGGAATTTTTGGAATCCGTTTAGAAACTCGTTTTAGACAAAAATGTGTTAGGGTGAGTGCTTCTAATGCTATTAAAATATCGTAATCAGGAATTGTTTTCCCATTATCTGAATAATTGTGTTTATATCAATGAAAAGTAAATAAAGGAAGTAATAATTACATTACAGTTCTGGCTTATACACACCAAACAGTTTTGTGAAGAATGTGAGATATACATTGTTAAAACGAAGCTGTATAGAGATTTCTGCGGATCCGATGGAATATGGTGAAGCAGCATATTCTGAGTAAATAACATTACCAATCCAACGAGATACGAAAGCTGTAAAACCCGCTGATTGATGTGCAAAATCAATTATTTGTTTTTAGGTCTACATTTTTAAAATTATTTTCTTGTATGCAAGGTTTGCTGCCTTTTGGTTTACCTTCACCTTTGGTTTTGCTTTATTTTTCAGAACTATTTTCAATACACTTCTCATGCCTTTTGGTATAGAAAAACATGCATTATTTTTATACTCTGTACCAAAGGCACAGTATGCAAAAATATGTAACAGGGAGAAGGAATCATTTCCGACCCTATGAAGTATATATATTCTTGATCAGAGTCAACAGCCGAGTCAATATACCCATGGCCGTCTGTCCGTCCTTATAAACGAACATATCTCAAAGATAGTCATAGATAGAGGCTTTATTTGTGTGGGACATAAACTTCTTATACTTGCAGGCAGATCAAGTTTATTTCCAATATTTGGCACACACTCTCTCGGCCCCGCAATTTGGAAAAAAAAGTCACATCTTCCACAGATTCGTAGATAGATATTTATTACCTGCTAGATATATTTAGTAATCAATAAGATTTATTGATTTTATGAAGGAAAGATAAAGATCGGATGAACGACACTCAAGTTATGAGCAACAAAGGCCACTTAACATAACAACCACCACCCACAAAGACAATCTTAGAGAGATAGAGAGAGAAAGAAATTTAGAGATGTTCGTATAACAGAAATATTGCACAATAACTGCGTCACTCTTTGGATAAGACTTTTTTTTGTGAGTAATATCAGGTTTCGTTAAATGCTTAAAAGATATTTCTCTAACTTGATAATAGACATTGGTGATAAAAATTTGTGTTTTCACGCGTGTTACTAACAATTTTTTGGCGTATACTTCCGCTGCGTCGCGACGCTCTGCAAAAATGCCGCCGGAGTGCCGAGTATCTGAGGGCCATAAAAATTTGCCATCGGCAGTATTTGCAATAACCTGTTTCCAAACAATGGACCGCCTTCACTTGGTGTCTCCTGAATACCGATTTCATGTATTGTACTATTATAATCGGGAGCAAATGCGAGCGGCGGGCTGAACTGGTACAGAGTATATCATAGTCGGGTTTGACCGACTTTCTCACTTGTTTGTACAATGGTATTGGATATTTTGTTGTGTATTGTATCTATTGGAAATACTTATGCATATGTTATTTACAACAATTAACAAACCAAAAAAAATAATCTAAAATATTTTATAGAAACTTGCTAAATGTGCAAATTTTTACAAATATATCGTTGAAATCAATTTTTTCCAACACCTTCACAAATGCTTCTTTAAGCTGCAGCAAAGTTTCGTACTGCTTTGCAGCTCCCAATAATTAGGCAGAAATGATATCCGACAGATTCTCTATTGGATTAGATCCGGACCTAATGCCGGCCTCTGTAATATCGAAATGCTCTGGGAGCTGAAATATGCATTCTTATGCCATGGATGCGCTTGTAACAGGTCTGTCGGGGATGTCGCATATCTCTCCCATATTTCTGATGTCCATCTGGACAGTCTATGCTAAACTTTTTTCATCACTAAATATGACGGTTTTGAATTCTTTGACCCAAAACTTGTGTATTTCATAAGAGGCCATAAATATTCACATTTTTGTGATGATTCTTGAGATGAGGTTTGAGTACCTTGGACTGATACTGAAAATGCAACTCATTTCGGTAAAATTTGCTGTATCCGTTGTTGACAAATTTTAAAACTTAGCCCCGCCTTCATTTGAGCGCACCCCAGCATAATATTTGCTTCATATGTGCCGCTTGATCCGCTCATCCATCTTGGGTATGGCATTCTTGTGATTATTTTGTCTATATTGTTGCAGACTTTTCAGAAAGTTAATTACTGTGTTAGGATGGCGGCTTGCTAAACCTGCTATTAGCCCATCTTTTACACCAGCTTCGTATACGGTTTTGATTTTTATGTTATGTTTTAAAAGTGAAAACTTTGCTTTTAAATTTTCTTTTACAAGCCTAGTACTGAGGGCTTTCGAATTTTCCTTTCGTCACAGTATTTCATATAATTAGAAACACCTTGACTTTACTTTGATGCTCATGTGCTTTTAGAAAGTGTTTCTATTTATGTGAAATACTGTGACGAAAGGAAAACTCGCACGCCCTCAGTACTAGGCTTTCATCTAACGTTTGTTCTTATTTTCTAAATTGCACAGTCGCAGCTGTGATCCTTTGTAGGGGATCAGTGTCTATTTTTAACAGCTAATAGGAGACCTTTTTCTGTGACTGAGCTCAGCCGCTGCTGTTGAGGGTGTGCCTTTTACGTCTATTTTTAACCATCAATAGGCTAAACTGTGGTTACAGTTTCTGTGTACATATTTTCTTGGACATAGCTAAAGATAGTTTGTGTGTGTGTGTGCACAATTGTTTGATTGTTGTTTTTGTGTGTTTAATGCTTAAACATTGATAGATGGATAGATGTTTATTTATTCATTTGATAATTTTCATACCTTACAGATTTACATTGATTAATAGACTTCGGATTTTATGCACTTTTTTAAATGAAGGTTGATTGAGGTGAAAATTTGGATTTATACTAATTTAATAACCCACCTTACATTGAAAACTGCATATTCAATATATGCAAATTTTGCATATGGGTATTTCCATGATGTCGAACGCGACAGTCGTACGCATTTAAAGTGGAATAGAAGTCAAATTAAAATAATTATTCTTTCTTTTGTTACTTTGACTAATAGCACTTTCGAAGCACTTTATTTAGTGGGAAAAAAGTAGAGCACACCTAGTGCTGGTTCCAAGATAAAGCCAATCAATCCTCGTATTTATAAGTTTTCTATGCTTTTACACAATTCCACCAAATTTTATGAAAATCGGCCAACTATATAGTATAGCTGCCATACAAAAGATATGTCTGAAAAAAGTCTTAGAATGAAAAACTTTTTTGTTTTTAATGATATCGCTCCCAAACATGTTACTGATCAATATTATATGCTACCACACAGTGCCAAGTATGATCCAAATCGGATCGGACTATAAACTATAGTTTCCATAGGAACTATAGGTCGAAAAGTAGTTCTAGTGAGAAAAACTTTTTTGCTCTCAATGGTAGCGTCTTTATACCTTCCACTTTTGAATAGAATATTAGTTTCCACACAATTTTGGGGAGTTTGGTCAAAATCGGATGAATATATCGTATAGCTGCCATATAACAAACTGGCAAACAAATGGTCAAAGTAGAGGCGCCATCTTATTGCTAAGTTTGGGAAATAACTCAGCTAAATATGCTCGAAGAAAATCATTTAATTCCTTAATTTATATAAATTATACAAGCTACATGGGTATGTAAACTTCGGTCGAGCTGAAGTTAGCTTTCCTCTATTTTTTTTTTTTAAATTAACAATCAAAAAAGTTTAAAAATTTGTCAACTTTGATTTGGATTATCAATCGACCCTGTAACGAATATCGAGTCGATTTCGTGTAAACGTTTGCATGATGAATCATGACTTTGAGTCATGATTAGACATCGGATTTTATGCACTTTTTTAAATGAAAGTTGATTGAGGTGAAAATTTGGAATTATGCTATTTGTTTTGCATATTTGTTTGCAAATTTTGCACATGCAAAAAATATGCAAAATATGACAATAAATATGCAAAATATGTAATTGTTTAAAAAATGTATAAAATGGCGAAATTTACCAAAATTCTCATTCTTGTGCTTAGATTATTATAAAGTATATATAGATGGCATATATAGGCGGTTAAATGGTAGTTGTAGAGCGAGGAAATGAAAGGTGTACCTTGAAAGTTCTTAAATATTGGGAAATTTCGTAAATTGTTCATTAATTTCAGATTTTTTTGAAGATTTTATGGACGGCTTGAGTACACGGGTAAATAAAGGAGATGTGGAACAAATGGTCAAGAAAATCGCGAAGTTTCACAATATTCTCATTTGAGTTTAGATTATCATAAAGAAGGGTAAACCGGCGGGTAAATAGGAGGAGAAGATCAAATGGTCAAGAAAATCGCGAAAATTGTAAAATTTTCAAAGGACCTAAGATAACTATGAAGGTTGGATAGATGGCAATTGAAGACGCGTATTTAAGAGGCTTAGACCAAAATCCGCGAAATTTGTCAAATTTTCATTTGACCATTTACGTAAGAGACGTAGATTGAACAGGTCAAAATTCGCCAATTTTTTTTTATGACCTACTGTTATTATGAAGATTTTATGGATGGCATTTTAAAGGTAGATTTAAAGATTCGCGAAATTTGCCAATTTTTCATTTGACTAAAGATTATTATGAAGACTTAATAGACGGCAAGAGTAGACGGGTAAATATATTAAGTGTAGACCGAACTGTCCAAGAAATCGCGAAATTTCCTAGATCACTATTTGAGCTTTGATTTTATGAGAAATTTTCAAATCGTTATGATTTTTGAGAATCATTAAGATTTGATAAATGGCAATTGTAGACACGTAAAAGGTTAGATCCAGCGGTCCAATAAATTGCGAAATTTTTGAACATTTTTGTATAGTGTAGACGGATAAATTGACAGGTCAATCCGGATATATACAAAATTTTATGATTCGTTCAGATTAACATGAAAATTTAATAGTTGGCAATTAAAGACGGGTTATTAGGAGGTCAATCGGTTTAATGAAATTTTAACATTTGCGAAATTCTTATATGAGTTTAGATTGACACGAAGACGGCTATATCGACGGGTAAATAGAAGGTAAGCATCATACGGACCAAAAACCCGGGAAATTTTAAAAAAAAGTTAATGAGCTTAGATTATTATGAAGATTTGATAGATGGCAATTGTCTATTAAGCTCCACTTCTTCATATTGTGTTAAAATTTTAAAGGGAGCGCAGCAACGCTCGCCGGGTGCCTGCTATTTTTATATGTATATCAAAACAGTTTGATGGCGAATCTCTTAGCCATTTTTAAATCAAACGTGTGTTTTTATCACTCATTTTTAATTGATTACAAGTTAAATTGGTGACGTTGATTTACAAGTTCAAACAGATATGCAACAAAATCAGAAAATGGTTAGCACAGAATCATTATGTAATTTCATAAAAAAAGTTTTATTTTTGCATATTTTGCATATTCTTTTATACAAATATGCAATTTATGCAAAATTGTTTTTAGCGGACTTAGACCATTGATCAAAAAAAATAAGATGTGTGCAATCAGAACTTAAATCGGACATGCGGTTCAAAATATGCAAATATGCAAAATCCGATGTCTATTGATTAAATAATATTAAACTAACATTTAAAGCTTAGTTTAAAACCGTCAGCCTTCCTTCTGTTGTATAACATAACGAGAAAGCAAAGCTAACTTCGTCTATGCCGAAGTTTTAATACACTTGAAAAAGCGCGATTTGGGCCAAACTTCGCAGACTAGCTTGGAAACATATAAACATAATGACCGAGTTTAAGAACATTGAACACAAAAAAGTGTTTCTCACGAAAACCCATTTACCAACCGATCGTTTTTATGGCAGCTACAAGAAGTAGTCATCCAATCCGGGTGGTTCTGAAATATTAGCATTGTGCAGCCAAAAGAAGACTTTGTGCAAAATTTCATGTTTTGCATATTATTTAAAAATTTTCATTTACGACATTTCTTCTATGATAAGTAGAAATCTCTAGGTAATTTGCCTGATTATTCCATCCCATCCCCTCGTTCAGGGCCATAAGCACCTCTTCTTCGGTAAACGTACAAATTTTGAAATATATCCAACGAAATTCCCGCAGTCTTGGACATCGTCCTACAAAATGCAGCATGTCCTCCTGTTCTTTTACATTGAACCATAAAAGATCTCCTCTGGCCTTCATTATCCAAGTTATCTCGATTTGCTTGAAAGACTAGTTGCAGAATGTGGGCCCTATTGCATAATTAAGGTCCCATATACTCTTAATGCACTTACTGATGCCTTGTTCGTGTGTTGTCTGCTTTTTATGCGTTTAGGAACCGAACATTGTGGTCAATCCAATCTGAATGCGAGTGGTTGTCTTCGAGTGATACGCGAACAATTTCTCTAAGCCTCGCAAACCACCCCATATTATTTCGCATCATTTTCTCAGCAAGGATATGCGGGAGTCAAGAAACTTCATACTCAAATAATACTCTTGACAGGTACTTGATACGAAGTGCTACACTATACATATGTCCCAATATGTAGTTCGGTGTGCTATCTGGTAGCTTGAGTATTTTCTTTAAAAAATATCGCTGTAATGAGTCTGCCTCTTCCTTTATTTCTCCAATCCTGACTTGAGCTTCATAGCACTGTACCGTTCTGCTGACTGAGTTAAAGATTTTTCATTTAGATGCTAGGTTTCCTTTTCCTTTGTTAATGCAATTCGACCACACCGAGTTTATACTCGCCGTTGCTTCTTTTGTCCTGGCTGCCACATGCTTCTTAAAGCTGATTGTAGGTGTCAGGATAACCCCAAGGTATTTGTACTCCGGTACCACCTTTACCAGTTCTTCCTGAAACGTCCAGTTCTCCGATGCCGCCAGTCTACCGCCTATTCTAAACAACATAAGACCGCATTCAAGCACTTTTTATTTTCTCATTATTTCTTTACATAATTAGAGAATAGTCCAGGTAGAAGACGGTGGTAAATATTAAAAAATTGAAGGGAAAAGTTGTGGCCTATTATATCAGAATACTAGCTAGTCCGGCGAACTTCGCACCGCCTGACAGTCAATGAATGTAGTGATACCTTTTAGCTAAACTTAATGTATTAATTTTAATTAACGTAGTAAAATTAATGCTCAAAAATTAAGTTCAATAGTTCTCTTCTAGTTCTCTCTCTAGTTTTCTTTGATGCAACTATGTGTTTTGCTGCATAGGTTACGCTTGGGTTGATTCTCTTCAGTGAAGCACCTTGTGATATACGACATATTTCATCTTGTTATCAGGCGCCAGAACAAACAAAGCGGATGTTTTGCCGACACGTGGACATGCCACGTACAATTGCCCATGAGTAAAACATGCATTTTCTAAATTCAGACCAAAAACACTCAAGACGTTGCAAGACGTATAGGAAATTGAATTCGTTGAATCTTCTTGGGAAAATCGGTTGGAATCATCGGTATCATCGGAATGAGAACTTCTTCACCTTAGAAATTTCTTTTGAATATCGTCGCGTGAATCAAATTGATCATTAGGCTTCTTTCGAAACAGGCATTTACTTCTCCTCATTTTTTAAATGATTCTCTTCATTTCCTTAGATTGTCATGTCACTTTTACGTAGAAAATAAGGTGTTGGTGAAGAAAATCGATGGCTAAATGCCGTAGGGTGATCAAGTTGAGTGAAGGAACTTAAAGTCAAACTTGAGTATTTTATGTGTTTACTGATAACAATTTTGTTCTAAAATATCTCAAAAATATCTCATAAATACCACATTCTTAATGTTGGAATTAAGTTGTTTCTCTATATTGCCCATGAAATATATTTGTTGGAATTTATGTGGTGCATCTCTAACAGGTTGCAATGATCCAATTCGATGGTGAATCTGTTAAATGTATTTGCTACAAAATATCGTGATTCTGGTGTATCGCCTCGAAGCAATGAATGCAGTGGCTCAGGTGGCGGATTCAGTACTGAAAATTTCACTTTGCCCTGAAGGCAACACAGTCCAGGCGTTTCTCCAGCAAACTTCAATGCGGCACAATGCCCACAAACAATATCCATTGGATCAATGTGAACGAAAGGATGCGAGCTGTAATACATTGTGCTGTCGTATAGAAATGCTGCTCGATTCGAATCAACACTTGAAGCATTTCATCATGCGCGTCGAAGATTATTTCGTTGTTGAGTTGTAAGATGATCTCGACGATTTCTCATTGCCAAGCGATTCGATTCACGGGCTGCCACGAATTCGGGCCATACTAACGCGGCTTGGTTGGATTGATTAGCAATGTTTCGAAGCCTAAATGCGTTACGACTTTTTTTTGGAAAGATTAGATCTTCTGTGTCGCAGCATTTTAATTAATAATACTTGCACAAAACTAATCGACAGGTTGACCGAATAATCTGTAATTATTGAAACCAATCGATCTGAGAGATGTCATTTGGTCTCTATATTTTGGTTTACATTTCGATTCGAGTATTTTCTATGCATTTGGATATCTTTTTGTGTATCTTCGCCGGGCCAGCAAGTAGAGTAAATTAAGTTTGTGTAAATGTATTTAACAGCCAGAAGGTAGCGCCTCCGAGCCTTTTAAAGAATATATATTCTTGATGAGCATCAACAACAGATTCGATTTAGCCATGTCCGTCTGTCTGTCTTGCGACATTCCGCGATTTTTTTGACCGATTGGCCTACACATCCTATTTGCCCGTCGACAATTGCCAACTACTAAATCTTCACGATAATCTAAGTCCAAACTTATTATAAAATTTTGCAAATTGCGCGATTTTTTCTGATCGATTGGCCTAAGCGTCCTATGTCGACAATGGCCATCTATTAAATCTTGATGAAAATCTTAACTTATTATAACATTTTGCAAATTTTCGCGATTTTCTTGGACCCATTGTCTTTTTGCGAGTTGCTATTCGGGGCTTAAACAAATCCAACATATCAAAGATTTTAAAAATCCGTCCAGCAGTTCTAGAGATATAAGTGGTGTAACACACACGACTTTGTTTTATATATGGGTCATTCTTTTTGAAACCGAACGGTTTTAAAATTCAATATTTTTGATTTGAATAAAAAAAAATCCGAAATTAGATCTGGACACTGCCACCAAAACGTGATCTTTGGTTTTGCAAAAAAATGTTTGTAAATTTATTACACAATTTCAAAAGTCGTCGAAAACGAAAAAATGGAAAACGAGAAGGCCAAGCTAACTTCGTCTGCGCCGAAGTTTTTATACCCTTGCAAATGCAAATGTCACAGTTTAAGAACGCTTACATAAAAATCAAAAAATTTTGTAACTAAAACCTATTTTCCGACTGATAAACGTCTGAAAAAAGTTTTTCTCACTAAGACTCAATTTCCGACCGATCGGCCCTATGGCAGCCTTAAGATATAGTCATCCGATTTCGGCCCAATTTTGCGAATCTATTTGAAAGCATATAAAATAAGTCATCAGCGAGTTTAAGGACGCTAACAAAACTAAACAAAAAAATTGTTTACCAAGACTCATGTTCGACCGATCGGTCCTATGGCAACCATAAGATATAGTCACCCGAATTCGATCAACTTTTTCAAATTAGTTTGAAAGCGTTTAATATTAATAATCACCGACCTTAAGAACGATTTACTTAAAAACAAAAAAGTTTTTTTTCACTAAGACCCATTTTCCGACCGATCGGTCCTATGGCAGCTATAAGATATAGTCATCCGATTTTGACCAAAATTTGCAAATCTGTTTGAAAGCATATAATATTATAAATGACCGAGTTTAATCACGTTAACATTGAAAACAAAAAAGTTTTTCTCACTAAAACCCATTTTTCGACCTATGGTTCCTATGGCAGCTATAAGATATAGTGATCCGATTTTGACCAAAATTTAAAAATCTGTTTAAAAGTATATTATATTATTAATGACCGAGTTTAATCACGTTAACATTGGAAACAAAAAAGTTTTTCTCACTAAAACCCATTTTTCGACCGATGGTTCCTATGGCAGCTATAAGATATAGTGATCCGATCCGGTCGGTTCCGACATATTAGCAGCGTGCAGTAAAAAGAAGACTCTGTGCAAAATTTCAGCTCGATAGCTTTAAAACTGAGAGACTAGTTTGCGTAGAAACAGACGGACAGACAGACAGACGGACAGACAGACGGACAGACAGACGGACAGACAGACGGACGGACAAAGCTCAATGAACTCAGCTCGTCCCCCTGATCAAGAATATATATAGTTTATGGGGTCGGAAATGAATATTTCTATGCGTTGCAAGCTTCTGGGCAAAATTATAATACCCTTTGCAAGGGTATAAAAAGGGTTTTTAAAAACTTGATTTCTCAGGTTTGGTTTATCGGACAGGTCTCGGGTTGATATTGCTGAAAAGTATTTTTAAATTATTTAATAATATTAAGTATTGTTGTTGAAACTGACTGCGTGGCTACAGCTTTTTTATTTGTTTATAACTTCATTAATTAATATCTTTTAAACTACAAAAGTTTCCATCTTTTTGAAAGCACCATAATTTAAGTTATGAGTAGGGAAATAAATTGTATATCCTGAGAAGATATATCATGGTGGCTTAACACTGCGAAAAGATTATATATAAACTTAAGCAACAGTTACTTAATATTATTAAATAATTGAAAAAGTCATTAAATAATGATTTTGATAGACACTGTAAAATACTTTTCAGCAATGTCAACACGAGACCTGTCCGAAAAATCGAAACCTGAGAATATCATGTTATTAAAAACCCCTTATATTCCATTTTTTTTGTTTTTGCCGGTTTAATGGGTACACACATCAACTCTGACTTTAAGGTAACAGAAAACAGTTTTATTCATCGTTTCAAACTTAAAATTTGTTCTCATTGGTTCTTAAACTATTTGTTTTTAATAACAATAAACTATAATTGTTACATAGAATAATAATATAACATAAAAGAGATCATTTTGTGTTTCAGATACGTTTTCAGTGTGATCATAATAATAGGTACACTTCATGTGTTGGTAAACAAAATTGTTATTTCCATTTTGTGTTCTTTGTTTAGGTAAATTAGTATTTCCTAACTTAGTATCCAGTGTATCCACCTCTATTTTTGGCCTCTACTGCTATTCTTTTTGGCATTCTTTTAATAAGAGCCTGGCAGGTCTCTACTGGTGTCTCATACCACAGTTTTTGGACACCTTGCCATTAATTTTTGTTTATTTGAAAATGAATGCTTTGCCAATTTCTCTTTTAAGTCTCCCCACAAGTTTTCAATGGGGTTAAGGTCGGGGGTTGGCTTGGCCATCTTCAGAACGTCAACTTTTTGGTCCTCGAAAAATTTAGATAACAGCCTTGATGTCGTGTTTAGGATCATTATCTTGCTGAAATACCCAACGTAATGGCATACTTTTCCTCAGCATACGGTACCATAACTGTTTCCAATATGGATTTGTACTGCTTCCAAGCATGTCATTTTGTTCGTAGTCTGAATAAATTGGACCTACGCCGTACCTGTGAGAACGCAACACCCATACCATATATATTGCCACCTCCATGTTTGACTGTTTTTTTTGTAAACCGTGGATGGAATTCCTTTCCATTAGGCCGTCGAACATTCCTTTCACAGTCATTCCCAAACAAATTAATCTTGGTTTCATCGCTCCATAATATGTTTCTCCATTTTTTCTCGCCCGGTGCATCCTACCCAGTCTTTGTGGTCCCTTGCAAAAGTTTGCCTCATGGTGATATTTTTTTGGCGCATAAGTCGGGACTTTTCTGACAATTCTTCACATGGCTAGGTTGGCATCTTGTAAGTCGATCTTCGGATAGTTGGAGCACTAACTGAATTCCCAATTTCGGCCTGCAATAGCCTTCGATGACTTAAATGGGTCCTTTTTGCTCAAAGTTACTATGCTAGCGGTCAAGGGTTTCTGTTGTTTTTTGTAGCCTTCCACGGGTTTCCTGTCTTGGTTTTCTTTCTAATGCATTTTTAACAAAATTATGAGACCTGTTCATTAATTTGGCGATGGCTCGTAAAGATTTGACTGTCTTTTCTCAGACTAAGAACCAATCGATATTCTTCTTTAGTACAATGAGAATTCCGACCCATTTTCTCTAAAAAAAACAAATTATTTAATTCTCCGTATTGACAGGAGCTATACTTAATTTACCTTGAGTTACCAAAAGATCACTGATTACAAAATTATTCACTTGATACTTGTGAGAAACGGAGACTGTGCCTATTTCTTATGATCAGGCGAAATGTGTGGTGGACTCCGCAATTTATAGAAAAGCTTTGATATACGGGGCAGCCCCTCTTTCAACTCTTTGTCACAGTGTGGCCAGACATTGACAACAACAAAAAACCAAAAATTAAAAGTTGTCAACACTAAAAGTACGAAAAAGACCATCTATAAGTTAAAAAATTCCGGTGTTGTACCTATTAATATGATCAGGTGTGTACATTTCATTCGTAACAGACACCCCCCTTGCTTGGCAACCTAAAACGAGAGCCCTCCAAGTATCGAAGGAGAATCGGCTGAGTAAGCTGTGTTCCTCCGGTAGGCTGGTGCGCTAGCTTTTGGGGCATCATCTTTACCACTTCACGTTGATAAAATTAAACCAACAATCCCTACATCAAAATTGGCATATTCCCAGTATCTCAAGCGTGCTAAACACTCGACGAAGTGCAAACCAAAAATTGTGTAACAACTGCCCCCAGAGGCAAAAATCAAAATCCGATCAGACGACGTGAGAGAAAAGTGGTACCGCATAAAAATCTGAATTAGATAGGGAATGCAAAGCAAAAAGTCACTCAAGCTATACCAGCATTTTTTTTAAGTTAATTATTGTCAAAATATTCTGAATTCGTGGCATACATTTTTTTTAGTTTATTTTTTTGCTAACAAAAAAATTATTTATTTATAAGGTTCTCAAAAAAGTCTTGCGGTATTTTTATTGAGTTTTCAATTGTTCATAAAATTGGTTATAATAATGCGATTTAAGTCAAATATGCGCCGTTTTGTTCGATGACGAGTTCCCAACGAGATGCCAACTTCGTAATGCCCCTGCCCCCCTAGAAGCTCGCTTCCCTATTGGCAAAAAACTCGGAGAGCCAATTTTCACAGGACTCTCTTGTGGCCAACTTCCGACTACCAAGCTCGTTCGCCATGGACAGAAATAGGTGGTAATCACTTGGTGCGAGATCCGGACTATACGGTGGATGCAAAAGAACCTCCCATCCGATCTCCCGGAGCTTCTGGCGCGTCACCAAAGATGTGTGTGGCCCGGCGTTGTCCTGATGGAAGACAATTCGGCCTCTGTTGATCAAAGATGGCCTCTTCTGCATGAGTGCTGCATTCAAGCGGTCCAGTTGTTGACAGTACAGGTCCGAATTGAGCGTTTGGCCATAGGGGAGCAGCTCATAGTGGATGATTCCCTGCCAATCCCACCAAACACACAGAAGAACCTTCCTGGCCGTCAATCCAGGCTTGGCCACCGTCTGGGCAGCTTCACCGCTTTTCGACCACGACCGTTTGCGCTTCACGTTGTCGTAAGTGACCCACTTTTCATCGCCAGTCACCATCCGCTTCAAAAACGGGTCGATTTTGTTGCGATTCAGAAGCGATTCGCATGCATCCATACGGGCAAAAATGCTTTTTTGCGTCAAGTCGTGTGGCACCCATACATCGAGCTTCTTTTTGAATCCAAGCATTCTTCAAATGGTTTATAACGGTTTGATGACTCATGCCCAGCTCTTGGCCGATGCTACGGCTGCTACTATGCCGGTCTCTTTCGATCAATTCAGCGGTTTTATCGCAATTTTCGACGACAGGCCTTCCGGACCGTGGCGCATCTTCGATCACCTCTGCACCAGAACGAAAACGTTGAAACCATCGTTGTGCGGTGGAAATGGAAACTGTATCGGGTCCATAAACTGCACAAATTTTATTGGCAGCATGAGATGCATTTTTGCCTTTATCGTAGTAGTACTGTAAAATATGCCGTATTTTCTCTTTATTTTGCTCCATGTTTGCGACGCTATAATTCACGAACGACTAAAAACAAACAACAATAAATCAAACACGTGTTAGCGCGTGAAAAGAGCTTCCCAAAAAGCTCTAGCGTGAACCGATGCGACGAATACAACTAGAACTACGCGCTTGCATAGACAAGCTTGCGGAAATACCGCAAGACTTTTTTGGCAAATTTCCTTTTTTTACTCTGTACCGAAGGTCCATAGAGTATATTAAGTTTGTGCAAAAGTATGTAACAGGTAGAAGGAATCGTTTCCGACCCTATAAAGTATATATATTCTTGATCAGCATCAACAGCCGATTCGATATAGCCATGTCCGTCTGTCCGTCTGTCTGTCCGTCCGTCTGTCCGTCCGTCCGTATGAACGAAGAGATCTCAGAGATGGTAAGAGATAGAGGTTTGACATGTATGGGACATATATTTCTTATACTTGCAGGCAGATCAAGTTTATTTTCAATTTTTGCCACGCCCCCACTATCTTCCACAGTTTTGATGATAGATGGTTCGTACCTTCTAGAGATATCTTGTAATCAAAATAATTTATCGATTTGCTGAGGGAATGATAAAGATCGGATGAACGATACTCGAGTTATGAGCAAAAAACGGCCAGTTAACACCTACCACCCCCCACCCATAACCACAGCAACATACCATAACCGTTCAACACAGGCAATCTTAGTACGAGAGAGAGAGAGAGAGAGAGAGAAACTTAGAGAGCGCACCGCGTTGTATCGCTCTAATAGTTTCTCTCTGCTCTCAACTAAGATTGCTTGTCTTGAACGGAACGTTGTATGTTGTGGGTGGGGTGGGTGGGTGGTGTTAACTGGGCACGTTTGAATCGTGAGCAAATGCGTGTGTAAGGGTACAGAGTATGTTATAGTCGGGCTTGACCGACTTTCTCTTCTTGTTCATCATGAAGAACAAGCCAAAAGTGCTAAGAAAAGTGAGTGTAAAACAAAACTGAGAGAAATCACATTTGATATTGAATCATCTTGGACTAGTTTTAGTCACCAACTGGGACGCGTACTTGAACGGTAACTAAAACTCACTCTTCTCTTCACTGAGCTATTGTTTTAAAAATAGATTGCACGTAACGTAACGTAAAGTACCAACAAAAGAGTCCGCTCTCTTTGGAGAATTTCGTTTGTCAACAATAAATCGCTTAATTAAATATCAGCTTGTTTCGATTGATCTCTCGCTTCCAATAAGAGCTTTGTCTTGCAAGGCTACGGTTCAATATGCCTGATTCCACACCTGTGCATTTCATATCAGCTGATTAATGCAGGCAATGTTTGTGCAAAAAAAGGAAGAAATAAAAAGGGTAAAAGGGTAGTAATTAGCCGAATTTAAAACAAAATAAAAAAAAACGAGAAGTGCCGAAGTTTTTATACCCTTGCAAATGCTGTTTTTGAAATGTCAGAGTTTAAGAACTCTTACATAAAAATCTAAAAAAATTTTAACTAAAACCCATTTTCCGACAGATAAACATCTGATTTCGACCAAATTTCGCGAATCTTTTTGAAAACATATCAAATTAACAATCGCGGAGTTAAGGAAAGATAAAATTTAAAACAGAAAAGATTTTTCTCACTTAGACTCATTTTCCGACCGATCGGTCCTATACCATAAGATATAGTCACCCGATGTCGATCAACTTTTTCAAATTAGTTTGAAAGCGTTTAATATTAAGAATCACTGACTTTAAGAACGATTTACTTGAAAACAAAAAAGTTTTTTTTACTAAGATCCATTTTCCGACCGATCGGTCCTATGTCAGCTATATGTTATAGTCATCCGCCTTTGACCAAAGTTTGCAAATCTGTTTGAAAGCATATAATATTAAATATAGCCGATTTTTATGACGCTAGCATTGAAAACAACAAAGTTTTTCTTACTAAGACCCATTTTCCGACCGATGGTTCCTATGACAGCTATAAGATATGGTCATCCGATTTTGACCAAAATTTGCAAATCTGTTTGAAAGCAAATAATATTAATAATGGCCGAGTTTAAGGCTCTAACATTGAAAACAAAAAAGTTTTTCTCACTAAGACCCGTTTTTTGACCGATGGTTCCTATGGCAGCTATAAGATATAGTCATCCGATCCGGTCGGAAATGAATATTTCTATGCGTTGCAAACTTCTGGACAAAATTATAATACCCTTTGCAAGGGTATAAAAAAAGGAAACGCAAACTCCCAAACAAAATTTACAGTCAAGACTAAGTAAAGAGAATAGAAAGTGTTTTTTTTTTGTAGCTAAGCATTTTCACATAAAAAAACGAGAGCGTAAGTTAAAGTCGGCTCTAACCGACTTCGATATACCCGTTACTCATGAAAACAAATGTTTAATAGCCTTCCTGTGTGCCTGAGGTGGGTCAGCCGAAAAGTATGCAACATTTCTTAACTCGGCTATTTATCATCCGATCTTGATGAAAATTTCAGGGCTTATAGATGTTGCGAATATAAATGTACATTTTAAATTTGAGATCGATATCTCAAAAATTGTGGGAGATATTCAACATTTTTTATTGTGGGGGCGGGGGTGGGCGTGGCAAAAATTTGAAATAAACTTGATCTGCGTGCAGACAATAGGAGTCTTTATTTCAAAATTGGTTGCTCTAGCTCTTCTAGTCTCTGAGATCTAGGTGTTCATACATACAGACGGACGGACGGACAGACGGACAGACGGTCAGACGGACAGACGGACATGGCTATATCGACTCGGCTGTTGATGCTGATCAAGAATATATATACTTTATATGGTCGGAAATGATTCCTTCTGCCTGTTACATACATTTGCACGACTTTAGTATACCCTTTTACTCTACGAGTAACGGGTATAAATATATATATATAACTGACTAATTAAATATGGGCTTTTCCACAAAAATGTCAACCGCAGCCAAAAATTAAAAAATGGCTACAAACACTATGTTTTATCAAATTTTCATGAGGAAACAGCCAAATTGAACTAATAAAAGCCAATCTTACATTTATATATTATATAAATTTTATATATAACATTTCGAAATATTCGGATTTACGGCCAGCTCAATTTTTCTAATTTGGACATTAATTTTGCACTTTTTTTTATCAAATTGAATTTAGATTTATTTTGCTTTTGCTATCTAAAATCTTTCTGAGAGTAAAAATGGTCGAAAAAAAATGCACAAGAAACCATGAGAAACTTTGTGATTGCAATAAACTTTAAGTTTTTTCTTCGCATTATAATGGAAACCACATAACAAGTATGATGTAACAAAATGTCGCATGCGGCATGTCGCGTGCAACAGTGATTAAAATTAAATAAAAAATTAACTACTAAATATTTTTGAATCAAATAAAAAATATTTTTAAGATACATCAATGCATAGTATTTTAAAATTAGTCCCTTTCAAATATTCCTGGAGGTTCCGCTGAAATCAGTGTTTGAACTGTTCGCCTCGAAATCGACTTCTGTTTTTGTCGCATGCGAATGAATTGGTTTTTTGTAATTATCTTGAAAACGAACAATTGCCTAAAATCAACTTTTGCTTCAATTATAGTGCCAATCAAGAGCTATAAGTTTCGCCTTTTGTCAAAATAAAATAATGTTTTGGCACATGTTTTTCTTCACTTTGAATGCGTACGAATGTCGCATTCGACATTTGAGAAACGCCCATGTACAAAATAAAATACAATACACAATAATATACAATATGCATGCAAGAAAACTTTAAAAAAAATGAATGCCAACCATATATATATACATAATGGAATTAAGTAATATTTAGCAATCGATTATTTTTTTAGGAATTAAATTTTTGTTTGTTTACTATTAGGATAAATGCTTTTGCTTAACATTTAATTAAAATTGAATGAAATCATGGATATTGGAAACAATGATAGTATTAGATCTGAATGAATAAAAGTTTAAGACAAATTATTATGAAGGTATGAAGCAACATTTTTTTTTCTGAAGTAATGGGGTAATCGAACAGAAAGAATTAATTCAAATTTCTAATATGAAATGGTGCAAATATTTTTTTATTTTTTAATAACACATGTCAACAAAATCCCAATTTTTTTGGCCATTTTTCATGTTTGCCATTTTTCCATAGAAATAGGGTCCACCTGATTCCAAATCTGTTATCAGTTTTGCAACATCACCCTCAGTTTCCAAGAAATAGCGAAAAATGTGAATTTGGCATATCTGGCGACATTTTTAATTATGTGACCAATATACACTCAACAATCTGTCTACTTACCAATTAAGTCCGTACTCCAAAAATTGCACGCTCCTAACATCGCCCAATACCGTGATATAAGCCCCCAAAGTTATAACCTCCAATTTTGTACAAAAGTTTTTCTGCTAAAAAAAATTATAAACATTTAATCTACAACTAAAGTATTTTTATACTCTGTACCAAAGGTACATAGAGTATATTGAGTTTGTGCAAAAGTATGTAACAGCCAGAAGGAATCATCTCCGAACCTTTCTTCTTTTTCTTCTAGTTCCAATCCCGAGTGGGACATAGGGCATCTCCGACTCTCCGAGTCGATATAGCCATGTCCGTCTGTCTGTCTGTCTGTCTGTCTGTCCGTCCGTCCGTATGAACAAAGAGATCTCAGAGATGGTAAGAGATAGTGGTTTGCTTGTATGGGACATATATTTCTTATACTTGCAGGCAGATCAAGTTTATTTTATTGATTTTTGACACGCCCCCTCCCGCCCCCGCAATTTGGAAAAAACGTCATATCTCCCACAGTTTTGATGATAGATTGTTCGTACCTTCTAGAGACATCTAGTAATTAAAATTATTTATCGATTTGCTGAAGGAATGATAAAGATCGGATGAACTCAAGTTATGAGCAGTAAACGTCCAGTTAGCCTATAAGAATGCTCGTGGGCTTAAAGCCCACAGCCTTTTAGTAGGCAGCAGAGAAGTCATGAAACAAAAAAACAAACAAAAAACATTAAATCTGATATGTACAATATTTGTTTTCAATTAAATTTAAAAGGTATCTATGCGTGTAAAAAAGTTGTTGTGAGTTCGTTGAATATGCGTTTTAGTTAAACAAAGTGATGTAGTTGCTAATGCATAGAGTTGTGGAAAATATTTCTATTTTTAAGGTTTCGTGGCTTAGAACTTGTGACTGCAGCCAGCTGCAGTTTTCAATTATGTGTGCTTCTATCGTGATACTAAAAACAAACATGAGCCACGAAAACCTGCGATAACCTGCAAAAAATAACCTCAGGTACAATGAGCAAAAATCACTTTAAGCTTTTTGTATTTAAGCTGACAAACCGATTTGAAAACAATGTTTTATGCGGCTAACCTTCCGATTGGTACCTTGCTTGACTCTATCTAAAGTTTCTGAATTGTAATATGGCTTAAAATGTAAGTGTACCTACACAGAAAAAAGTTTTGTTTGTTAAATTTGCCCATTCTTGCAGTAAATTTTACTGCGAAATATTGTTACATGTAATTTGTTCTTGTTTTTTAACTGTTGTTAACTGTATTTTTGATATAGTAATATCTGTGTTTTGATTTGTTGTTGTTTTTGAAACTGCGACTTGCAGTAAACATTTGACCATTTAAATAGTATCTCGCACGTAACAGTATAATTAATATATTTTGTTGTTATTTTCTGGTTTACTGGATCATTTTAATAGCAGAATTGGTTGAAATTACCGACAAAATTTTTTCTGTGTAACGAGAAAATGTAAAAAAAAATTTTTTTTTAAAACGTTCCCATAAAAAACATTTTAAATTGATTTTCGAGTTCAGCACTCCAAATTAAACTAAAAAAAAGATCTAGTGTTATTAAAAAATTCAAGACTCAGCAAAAACGAGAAGGCCAAGCTAACTTCGTCTGTGCCGAAGTTATTATACCCTTGCAAATGCTTATATAAAAATCAAAAACTTTAGTAACTAAAACCCATTTTCCAAATTTCGCGAATCTTTTCGAAAACACATCAAATTAACAATCGCCAAGTTTAAGAACGATAAAATTGAGAACAAAAAAGTTTTTCTTAGGGATTTTTCGGTCAAATCGTACATTCGGAAATTCAAATGATAGGGCGGGTAAAAGTACGGCTGACAGAATATCAAGTCAGCATACAATAAAACATGAGTTAGAGTAGTTGTTGCTGTCTCATACATTAGAATTTCACCCTCTTCTAAAATTCTAATAAATTCTAATTTTTGGTTATAAAGGCTATAAAGGCAAAAGGGATTTTTTTTATCTATATGTGTTATGGGCGTTGTGGCATACGAGATTCGAAGAACCCCCCCACAGGCTGTTTCTGCTAGCCGCAGCCGAAAATCCCGCTCGACTCTCCATCTTCAATAGATAGCCCATATCCAAAGACAAGGAAAAACAACTTGGCTTTGTTTGGTCAGAGTATATTAACACCTATACAGATTGGGATATGAAATAGCATAGTTGTCTCATTTCTGTTGTTTTTGGAGTACATTTAAGAATATTCTCAAGACTTCACTCGGCATAGGATAAGTCTTTATGAACTTTTACGACATAAAGAGATGTTGAAAGTTTTCGGTTGTGATTGTACATTACAAACAGTGGCTAAAACGAAGCAGGCTTTTCAAAAGGTGTTGGCGACTCTGTATTAAGGACTAGCTGTTGTGGTGGCTAGTTAAGTATATCCCAGCTCATTTTCCAAAATTTTTGAGGCTTTCGCGTAATTGTTTGTTGATCTTAACCCTTCTTTCTTAAATCGCGGGTCCAAAAGGGTTCCCAATTGGGGAATGGTGCGCTCCTTATACACCAGAAGTCTTTTTTTATCGCTCCGGTTAGGCATAAGAGAGCTTTCTCACCGTCAGCAGTATTAATAGCTCTGGTTAAGCCGTCCAAATTGTGCAACAGACCACAGACTACAGGTATTATTAATAAAATTGTTGTTGATGCAGATGATGAGCACTGAGTAGTTACCGCATCAAATGGTGACAGAATTGTTATAAGATCATTTAATCATCCATCTTCATCTGCAGTTAACGGTGGCTGTACTTTCTGTCTGACTCCTGTGCTGCTCTTAATTTGGCATAAGCGACTGTGCTGCGCTTAAAATATGTGACAATGCCTTTGCATTTTTTCAGTACGCTTTCTATGCTTGGCAGCGACAGGCGATCTTGCACAACCAAATTAATAGAGTGTGCAAAGCAAGGCATATTTTGTTTTCTTAAAAGTTCGCATGCCTTTATCATCGACTTTGCATTATCAGTTACAATGGCAGTTGTTTTTTCTGAAATATGCCACTCATAAAAAACCTGTTGCAATGAATTGCATATGTTTTGAGCGGAGTGGTTTGATTCATCAATTAATTGTTTTGTTGTTAAAAGTGCTGCTCGCAACACGAAATCTTTCATAATAAAATGACACGTCACAGTTAAGTAACTCTCATTAGACCGTGAAGACCAGCAATCAGTGGTAATAGCACAATAGTCGATGGCATTAAGAATAGAATGCAATTTTTGTTTCGGGCTGTCGAAAAGACAAGCCATATGCACATTTTGAAGCGTGGTACGTGATGGTAATTTGTACCGGCTATCAAGCTCTTTACCATATTCAATAAAATCCTGGTCGATCACTATTGAAAACAGCCGAACGCCAGAAGCTACAAACTTAATCAAGGCATCGTCAAGTTTTTTTTTGCGAATTGAGCGGTCTTCGTAATGTTTATTATAAAAGGCGAGTTTTGTGAGTCATTTAAATTCAGTGCTGGGTGCATCCGCCTTATGTGGTCCTTTAAGTTCGATGTATTGCCACTTGTTTTATATGCCTGGTCGCAAAAGCGGCACTTGGCTGTTTTTCCAACGATAGATTTGGCAAAGAAATTCCATATCTTTGACTTGTTAATCCGCTGTCTTTTTCGTGTGTTTTCTTTTTGTGAATACGCCTGATTGGTATCTATAAGGCCAGTTCCGGTTTTCACATACTCTTTCGATTTCAAATGCAAACAAAATCGAACGATTTGATTTTAGTTGTTTTGGTTTTCGAACGATTTGCATTCGACTTGCAATTCGAATGTTTCATTTCCAAGATGTTCCCTTTGACTACTTTTTCACCTCGTGAGCAAATGCGAGCTGCGACGTTAAGGGTACAGAGTATGTTATAGTCGGGCTTGACCGACTTTCTTTCTTGTTTTTCACCTGAATATGCTGCAAACATAAAAAAAACACACGGAAAAGTCAAAGAAGTTAATAGTATTTCAATAAAGCTGTTTAAGATGTCGTTTTTATTTTTAATGGAGGCTTATTCGAATGTTTCAAGCGTTCCATAAAAAAGTGAAAACCGGAACAGGTTGAACAAATCATGTGAATTCGCTTTGGCTGGCACAGAACAAAATTAAAGCTTATCAGAAAAATTATTTATTTTTATATAACAAATTGTTTTTAAAAGAATGTGAGATTGCAGAAAGTATTTAAATACACTAAACATTGCTACAAAAATTATTTTGACAACATTAAGTAAAAAACGAATTTACTTTAGAATTCATCGACTCTGAGCAATGTGAATTCAAATCGAATAAATTTATCGAATTGTGAAAACCGGAACAGGCCTGTATGTAATAACATATAGGAACACAACATGATATTTAGCAGAGTACTTACCCTTGGTATTTGATGCTAATATGTATTTATCCATTTCAGAGCCGCCAACACCAGTGAATCCTCATCTAAGTGAAATGTTAAATATTAATTTATATTCATATTTGGTAGAATAAATTTAATTTTCTTACCCAAGTCTAACACCCGATCTGATTTCTCAACGCTAGAGAAGAATGTCAAAGAATGAAAAAATGGCTGGACCCTATCGATAGTGAAAAATTTCCATCGATAGTTCGACACGAAACCAACTATTCGATATATCGATAGTACTATCGATGTTTTTGCAGCTCTACTGTGAACAATTGCTGGGGAAAATCCCCATTTACGGCCTATCGCCTGCTTACATGAGAAGAGGGCAATGGATGCCTGCTTTACTCGCTCAGTGTAAAACACATACGTGTATATAAATGTCAGAGGGCGTTCGTGAAAGGAATACAAATTTTCTCACACGATGCTTATTAAATGCTTTCATGTTTATGGACATGTTTATGGATTAGGTTGCCTTATCCAAATATCCAGATATGAGTCGAATATTATGTTCAAGTTTGAACAACCCCCCATAATGTAACCTTTATCTTATTGGAGAAGATCCACCCATTGCATCAATCACATTCTATTCAATTGAAATCGCCATAACGTTAGAATTACAATGCCAATCGGGTATTTGTTCACTTGGACAACCTTTGATTGAGTTGCAGCTGCGTCAACGCCTGTCCAGCACCTTCAACACCACCCACCCGTGGTGCACTCATTCAATTTAACGCTTCATTTGCACAACCTTCCTCAATTTGTGTCTTTTGTGCCATCTTGATGCGTAATAAGTGGAAGAAAATAGATGCAGGAAACGAACTAATGGAAGTAGATGTCGATAAAGGCCCAAGGACATTATGGACAACGCTACGGCACGCGCAAAGTGGCAAGTTTTAATCAGGTGATGCAACCCGGAGAATAAAGCAAATATTTGTATGACTTAAAGAAATGTGACACAACTGGACGGGCTTAGGGTGCCACTTTTGAAGGTGAAAAGGGAAGACCTTCAGTTGCATATTGAGTGGGGTTGCCTATAAGACGACAACAGTTGATTATTATAATGCAGGCAAGCGTTGCCATTCAACGAAATGAGAAAGGTGACAGCAACAAGTACAACCTGCATTTGATTTTAAGTCAAGCTGCAGCTAGCTAAGCTGCGTTGAGCTGATGGAGATGACTTCGACGTTAGCGCACATTTAGCTTTTGTTTTTAGCCTGGGATACCCTATAGAACTGCGAGTATATGAGACAACTGAAATTATTTTAGTTCAATTTGAAACCCAATTTTAATAGCCATTATTAATATTATATGCTTTCACACAGATTTGCAAATTTTGGTCAAAATCGGATAACTATATCTTAAAGCTGCGATAGGAACCATCGGTCGGAAAAGGGATCTTAGGGAGAATAACTTTTTTGTTTTCAATGTTAGCGTCCCCAAAACCGGCCATTACCAATATTATATGCTTTCACACGGATTTGCAAATTTTTGACAAAATCGGTTGACTATATCTTATAGCTACCATAGGACCGATTGGTCGGTTTATTTTAAATCTTATCGTTCTTTAACTCGGCGATTGTTAATTTGATAGATTTTCAAAAAGACTCGCGAAATTTGGTAAAAATCAGATGTTTACCTGTTGGAAAATGAATTTTTGATTTTAGTGCTAGCGTTCCTCAAATATTTTCAAAGAGCATTTGCAAGGGTATAAAAACTTCGGAAAAACCAGATGCTAATCATTTCGATAAAATATCATCACGCAAGACCCGAAATTAAGACCGAAACGAATAACGGTTAGGGTAACGGTTACCGTTGTGACCGTTCGCATTTTTCCGGTTACGGTTAGATTACGGTGGTGGGATATGGGTTACGGTTATTAACTTTATTTTGTTTCGGGTTATGCTTACGGTTTCGGCTATTGGTTTAAAATATCTTTTTGATAAATCATGCAGATAAAAGCGGCCCTATTTGGAATCTCATTTATTCAGTTAATGTACTAAATTCAAATATCTTATACATGAGTATAGCGCCGACGAGTTCAGGCTTTTTCAAAACTGCGTTGACGGCTAGCTGAATGGTAAGGGCAGTACATCTAACCCCCGAAAATACGCAATATTTATAAATGAAATGATTCAATTTTCATTCCACCATTCTAATCAAATGGCGTCCATTATCAGTGGTACAGGTCCGAGTCCCAAATCGATTCTGAACTTGTATGATGCGAAAACATCTCCTCAGATGCCAAAGTTCTCAAAACAACATATTGTATATTTATGCCTGCAACAAAAATAAAGTGAACTTTATAAAAGAGGCAATTTTAAGACGAGTACATCACTTTCTTACTAATAAATGATCGATCCATGTGAATCATGCCATCAATTTTAAGCGAAATCATATTCGCTTCGTTCTTGTTTTGAATATCCTTTGCAAGAAGGCCTGATTGGCGAATGACATCATCTCCAACATTTTCGCACCCAATGCCTTTGATAATTGGGCTTAAGATTTTCCGAAAGCCAACGTCACATACTGCAAAAAATGGTCTGCCATCCACTGTGCACATCAAAACGCAGGCATCTTTAATATCTGGTTAACAGTAGGGTGTAAGAAAACAATTTTCAGAAAATGCTTGTTTTTGATCGAGGCATCGCGCACTTCAAAAATGTAAGGGGAAACAGTAGTGATCATAAGCAAACTTATCAAATGTCAAAACGCGAATAAAAATGGTTCATTCCTCTTTTCCAACTTGCCTAGTTACCGGCGCAAAGCTTTCAAGGCTACGGCGAGCTAGAAACATTTTTCTCTTACTCATATATACATATAGTAGCTGAGCCGGCAATCGTTGTTCTGCCATATAAATTGTTTTTAGTAAATGAATGAATTACCTGTGGCGTGATCACGTTGTTTAATGTTTATGCAATAACCGTCTTATCCTTTCCAGAAAATTAGCGGCTATCGGAGAGCGTCGTATGAACGGTATGTGTCGGCGATGTACTCCAGATTATTGTTTCTTCATTCGAATCACAATTTCTCTCGTCGTTGTGCGGTCGCCAACCATTATTCCAGCAACGTCGTCAACAGCAGGCGCATTAAATCTACGCACGTGCTCTCTAGCTGGTGTTTTATCAGGATTAAAAACAATAGCTTTGCAATTCGTGCATGTGTGATTTAAAGAATTTCAATAATTCATTGTGCTCATTCAAAAGGGAGTCCAGCTCGCCGACGATGCGCCTGGCGTTAGGCGAATTGAGGTTATTGTAGCCGCAACGTGCATCCAACCGATTGAAGTCCTCACCGCCCATAAAATAGATTTGTAAAAATTTATGTGGTTCGTTCGAATTAAATCTACATATGGACTTCAGAAACAGGTTTGAATCTGGATCCGTGCCGATGAGCAAGCCGTTCAATGGTTCTGGTGGCGTCACAATTTCCGGTAGTTCCACTTTTCCTGATGCGTAACACATTCCGGCAGACTTATTTCTGATGTTGAGCGCATGACTATTTGGACATTCTTTGTCCATGGCACCAATCAGGACTTTCGGCTCATCTGGCTCATACTCGAATGCGAGACGAAGGAACGAAGCAGATGTAAATGCTCGATGTACTTGTTGGCGTTGTCGGTCAATTGTTCTGCGTGTGTTAGCATCTGTCCGTCGCGCTTGTCTCTGCTGCAATTGTTGTTGTTGATTTTGAAAAGCTCGTGCCTCTTGTGATTGAGAAGAAGGCAGTTGCGACATTCTGACACGCGTAATTTCATTTATTTCATAAAATTGTTGATCTGTTCTTGCTGCCCTAACATTTCGCCCAAATAGCACACCCCTACGTGTTGCTGGCATTGTTTACTATAACACACACACACACACACACACACACGCACAAATAGGCCAAATTGAAACGATTGATGAGAAACGGTATTTCGACAACGATTTTCACAATAATGAAACATAGAGTGACACAGTTGAGCAGTCTGCTGCGTCGTCAATTCAAAAGAATGTTCTGCAGAGGGACACTCAAATCGTTAGCTAAAAACCTATTTCTACACCTGCCAAATATGTATATACAAAAAAATTTCATTAAAATCGGTCAAGCCGTTTCGGTGGAGTTTGCTAAGTAGCATGTGACACGAGATTTATATATATATATAGATAAGCATGTCTAAGGCTTTCTTTTCTATTCACATTCAAGAGAAGAGAGTAACTTGAAAAAGGCAATCGCGCAAACAACAACCATATGTGTGAATACTTACGTTTTCGTACAAACCAATTGGCAGTGCAATAACCAATATAAGGAAAGATGAGGAAGGTCAAGATTTTAGTTAGCTGCGTTATCTCTTTCTCGTTCGCTCTCGTTCCTTTGTGCCCATTAGCAACAGTGCGGCGCATAATAAATAAGCAGCCAATTTAAGTGAATAAATACATATGTATGTAAAATGTTCATTGTACAATGGATAATGATAAACAATGTATGTACATTGCACATATATCTAATAAAAATTTTTATAGTAGAGGAGAAATCGAAATTAACACACATATTCGTTTCTGTTTCGGTACTGATAACCGGTTATGTTAATAAAGGCTCTAGGGTTACGTTAATAAGAAAAATTTTAAAGTGTTTTTAGCTGTTAAAGGTTTCGGTTTCGGTTAAGGTTTTAAATCCCTGCGCAAGACACTAACTAGCACCTGAGTGCCGTATGTGGCCGTGGATATTAGAGAGAATACAGTTGGGAATGTCTGGACAGGAATGCAAACTTCGATATATCTGTTACGCAGGGGAAGAAATGTGGTCCTTCCTGTGTTCCTGAGGGGAAAATGTTGTATGCAACATTTATTTTAGCTCGGCTTTTTATTAAGCGATCTTTATGAAAATTTGAGGTATTATAGGAATTGCGAAAACTGTAGGAGTATTCTACATTTTTATACTCTGTACCGAAGGTACATAGAGTATATTAAGTTTGTGCAAAAGTATGTAACAGGGAGAAGGAATCATTTCCGACCCTATAAAGTATATATATTCTTGATCAGCATCAACAGCCGATTCGATATAGCCATGTCCGTCTGTCCGTCCGTCCGTCTGTCCGTCCGTCCGTCCGTATGAACGAAGAGATCTCAGAGATGGTAAGAGATAGAGGTTTGACATGTATAGGGCATATATTTCTTATACTTGCAGGCAGATCAAGTTTATTTTCAATTTTTGCCACGCCCCCTCCCGCCCCCGCAATTTGGAAAAAACGTCATATCTCCTACAGTTTTGAAGATAGATCGTTCGTACCTTCTAAAGATACCTTGCAAACAATTATTTATCGATTTGCTGAAGGAATGATAAAGATCGGATGAACGATACTCAAGTTATGAGCAAACGGCCAGTGAACACCCACCATCCCCCACCCATCACCACTGCATTCTATTGATCGGCAATCTTAGTGAGAGAGAGGGAAAGAGAGAGAGAGAGTGAAACTTAGAGATGAGCGAGTTTAACTCGTGAGCAAATGCGAGCTGCGACGTTAAGGGTACAGAGTATGTTATAGTCGCGCTTGACCGACTTTCTTCTTGTTTATTATGGGGTCGGGAGTGGGCGTGACAATAATTTGAAACCAAACTTGAGCTGCGTGCAGACAATATGAGTCTACATTTTAAAGTTGGTTGCTCTTCTAGTCGCAGAGATCTAGGTGCTCTTACAGACAGACGGACATGACTCTATCGACTCGGTTTTTGATGTTGATCAAGAATATATATAATTCATATGGTCGGAAATGTTTCCTTCTGCCTGTAACACACTTTTGCACGACTTAGGTATGCCCTTTTTACTCAATGAGTAACGGGTATAAAAAATACGCATTTCTGCAGGATATTTGGTTCCGGGTTGTAAACTCCCGAAGGGCAAACTGTGGAATCCATTTCGAAACGGCGGCGTATGATGAATATGAAAATACGAGGAGTCACTGGCCAATCGCCTGGGGAAGCTGAATGAAAAAATTGCATGCCAGAGTAAGGGTCATGCATTAAAAATCATTATTGACTCGAGTTTCAAGTTTAACTGAATTGGCCAAGAATCATTTTTCAACTGGCTGCATCTTTTAGAGAGTACCTGGGACGTCGAGATTGTGTTTTTGTCTTTGTTGTTTTTGCTCAGCTATTTATTTAATTTTTGCTTGTTCGCATTTCTCATTTGTCATAATTTATGCGTGGGGAGAGAGGCAGAAAGCGAGATAGAGAGGAAGGGAAAGAGAGACCCAGAAAGACATTGAGAATTCGAGAGCGTCCGTTACTTTTTGCTCTATGCACTATATGTATGTTTGTAGATATGTTTATGCATACCTTTTGTTGTTGGCTTAGATAAAATATCATTATCCATTGTTGTTGTTGTTTTGGTTGTGCCCTTGTCATTATCTCGAAGATGCTCTCCTCGAGCATCCAGGCTAAAGCTGGGCAAGCAGTTCCAGTTGCCGGTCAACACTCAACGCCGCCGCTTGGTCACAACATCGTCGTCTCGTCGTCGTCGTCGTCGGATGTGTAAATATGTGCATCAGATTTCTAATCAATATATGTAAGATGCCATAGTTCAGGGACATCAGCTGAGTCTGATAAGAGCAACTGCGAGATCAAAATACTCAATCTACTGCATTAAGACAATTAGCAAAATTCATTGAAAAAAAATCCTAAGGAAGCTGGGTAACTTGAAGGTGCCATTGGCTTGTGCGCTGTACTGCTCTTACCACTGAAATCAGTCACAATTTTGGTTGCCCACAAAAGTAAAGAACGGCACACCTACGGAAATCGGCACATTTAAAAGCAAATAAAACAACAAAACAAAATTTTGGCAAATATCATTTATTTTACAGTTCCGCACATGATATGATCAATTAGTAGGCGAATTGATTAATCAATGGGACTTACATTGGAATAGCGCTTTCCCTTCAGAGCCAAATACAGCTAATTCCATGCCCACACACAGAAAAAAAATATGCAAAATCTACACGAATATTGTAGGATTTCTGCAATTTTTCACCGGGATTTTCAACCCATTACTTTTGTGTAGCTTTTCTGCATGCCGCGTTTAGTTTTCTCATTTCAACACGAGGCGTGTGGCTTTTCTGCATGCCACGTTTGGCTTTCTCATTTCTAAAGGGCCCCGGCTTGGACTGAAAAACACGGTTGGAACAATGCCTTAGACGGCTGAGCTACGCAGCGTGTCTGAGGCAAGGCATCTAATGTGTTACTTGTATTGAGTAAGATGTACTTGTATTAAAAACCATAAACCAATTTTTGCTTGCTTGTAATTCTTAAGTTCGAATTCAGTGCTCAGCTCATTTATATACGGGACTGAAATTCGCAGACGTTGCGTGTAGGTTTCTAACACGTAGCATTCAGAATTTGTAATTCTATACGTTTATTTCGAAAACCTACACGTCGTGTGAGGAGAGCAGTTTTCTAAACGAAAAATTTAAGAATTCAGTACTGATTTTAGAGCTACATTTTTCGTTTAGAATTTCCACACTCGCATGGCGGCATTTAGTATTGTAGTTTCTACAAGTTACACTGCTCGCCACTTGAATAGGACACCCTGTATGCTCTCTTTAAAACTGCTCGTAACTCGAAAACGAAATGGTTGAATAACGGTATTTTTTGCATATTATCTTTGTGCAAGCATTCTTCGCTCTTTCTGGTATATTCCAAGTTTTTGAATAGAATAAATTTTGGTTTACTTAAACTTTTTGCTTTAATTGAAGTGTAAATAAAATTAAAAAAAATTAAAATGGGGCGTGGCACTTCATTATCTTAGTCGGAGAAAGGAAAAATCCAAGCTTACAAGGATTCTGGCCTTTCTATTGCCAAAATAGCAAAAAAAGTCGACAGGAGCCGTCACGCCATAACAAATTTTTTAAATAATGAGGCTAATTATGGTAAAAACATGAAGGGCCGCACCCACAGTGTGCTTACCAACGCGGACAAGCGACTTATATTAAGAGAAGCTTCCAATTCGCACGACTCTTTGGCCAAGATAAGGGAAAAATGCAACGTTAAATCAAGTTTGACAACCATGCGTCGTGTTATTAATAATGCTACACACCTGAAGAGACTAAAAATCAAGAAGAAGCCACCTCTTAACCCGGCTCGGAAGTTACAACGCCTTGATTCCGCGCGCGCACATGTCCCCTGGACTTCGGAGTGGCAACGTGTTGTCTTTTCGGACGAAAAAAAGTTTAATTTGGAGGGCCCCGATGGCTACAGCTACTATTTTCATGATCTTCGAAAAGAACCACACCATCTTGATAAGTTGCACAGCAGTGCTGGAGGTATTATGGTATGGGGGGCCATTTCCTATTATGGTACCTGTGAGCTTAAATTTATTCCAACCACCATGAATGCGTTGTGTTATAATGGTATATTGAAAGAGGCCTTTCCACACTTCCAAACTCTTTTTGCAAATCTAAAATGGATTTATTAACATGATAATGCCCCTATACATACGGCCCGGATTGTTAAATCGTATATAGCGAGCCAAAACGTGGAGTTATTAAACTGGCAACCCTATTCACCGGACTTGAATATCATTGAGAATGTGTGGGGATGGCTAACACGTGAAGTATATGGATCAGGTCAGCAATATTCGAGCGTTCCCGAACTAATTGCAGCTATCAAATTAGCATGGGGCTTGATATCGTTGAATTATTTGGGAATATTGTATGCATCCCTTCCAGACCGAATGTGTGAGGTTTTGGGGAAAAAAGAAGGCGCAACACACTATTAAAAACTTTTTTTGGTTTAAAAACATGTTAGTAATTTCTTATTTAAGTAATATTGTTATTTGAAAAGGATTGAAATATTCTTAAATGGGTTTTAGATAAAGTGTGCTGTTCAAGTGGTGCAAAATGAAGACTCAAAAATTTGTTACTTATTGCTTAACAATGTTTTTTGTATACTTACAACTTTTGAATAATTTTGTAATTTTCGTCTAATTACTACATTTACATAAACTTTAAAAGAAAACAAAAATTATTTTCCTAGATGGCTTGGTTTAGCAGCAATTAACTATAGAAAATCGACTTTAGAGGTGTCCTATTCAAGTGGCGAGCAGTGTACGTGCAGATTTTCTGCACGCCACGTTTAGCTTTCTGCATTCTACATTTAGCGTATGCAATTAAGCAGGCCGCAATACGTTTCGTTTAGCATTGACGTTTCTGCACGCGCCGTGCAGCCAATTTTATTTTCTCTGTGCATGTATCGCAAAGCAGATACCGAAACAATTAAAATTAATTTACAAAATTTTCCAGTGTTCAGTAACCAAGACTTTCGAATGCCCTCGACATAGTTAAATGTTACAGTGAATGTTTTCCCATTGATTAATTCAGAACTTATTTTTTATTCTTCGTTCGAAGTTCAATCTTCAACTCATAACGCACGGCTGTGTAATTGATCCCCGTTAGTTCGTTTGCAGCATTTTATCATAAGTTGGGTTCAATAAACTGTGGGTCTTTTTTATGAAAGCGAAAGTTATTTCAACTGTATAGCAGGGCACAGCAGGTTATTAAGAAGCTTCAGTTTGACCAATTATTACAAGTTAAGGTATATAGCCTGAACCTTTGAAATGTGGCTTTAATAATACATTTTTGTTTAGATTTGTATACCCTTGTAGAGGGTATACTAAAATTGTTCAGATGTTTTTAACGCATAGAAGGAAGCATCTCCGACCACATAAAGTATATAAATTCTTGATCAGCATGACGAGCTGAGTTGATATAGCCATGTCCGTCTGTCCGTCCGTCTGTTTATATGCTATCTCCTCCGTCAGTTTTAAAGCTATCTTAACAAAACTTTGCTAGAAGTCTTTTGGCCGGATCGGATGACTAAAGCATATAGCTGCCATAGGAACTATCGGTCGAAAAATTAGTTTTTGTTAGAGACTCTCTTTTGTCTCCATCGCAAACGTGCCCAAGCCTCGTATTTCTAAGTTTTTTATGCTTTTACACAATTCCACCAAGTTTGATGAAAATCGGTCAACTAGATAGTATAGCTGCCATACAAAATATAGATCAGAAAAAAGTTTTAGTTGAAAAACTTTTTTGTTTTCAATGCTATCGCTCCCAAACTATTTACTGATCAATATTATATGCTACCACACAATTATGCCAAGTTTGATCCAAATCGGATGACTACAGCATATAGCTGCCATAGGAACGATCGGTCGAAAAAGTAGTTCTAGTGAAAAAAACTTTATTTTTCCATAGTAGCATTTTTTTACTTTCCAGTTGTGAGTATTATCGGTTTACACACAATTCTGGGCAGTTTGGTCAAAATCTGATGAATATATTGTATAGCTGCCATATAACAAACTGGCAAGCAAATGGTCAAAAGTAGTGGTGCCATATATTGCTGAGTTTGGAAAATAACTCAGCTCAGAATTTTCGACGAAAATCATTTATAACCTTATTTTATATAAATTATACAAGCTACAAGGGTATATAAACTTCGGTCGAGCCGAAGTTAGCTTTCCTCTATTTGTATACCCTTGCAAAGGGTATTACAATTTCGCCCAGAAGTTAGCAGCGCATAGAAATATTCATTTCCGACCCCATAAACTATATACATTCTTGATCAGGGCGACGAGCTGAGTCGATTGAGCTTTGTCCGTCTGTCCTTCTGTCTGTCCGTCTGTTTCTACGCAAACTAGTCTCTCAGTTTTACAACGATCGAGCTGAAATTTTGCACAAAATCTTCTTTATTCGGCACGCTGCTAATATGTCGGAACCGACCGGATCGGATGACTTATAGCTGCCATAGGAACCATCGGTCGGAGAATGGGTCTTACTGATAAAAACTTTTTGTTTTCAATGTTAGCGTCCTTAAACTCGTCCATTATTAATATTATATGCTTTCAAACAGAGTTGCAAACTTTGGTGAAAATCGGATGACTATATCTTATAGCTGCCATAGGACCGATCGGTCGGAAAATTTGTCTTAGTGAAAAAAACTTTTTTGTTTTAAATTTTATCGTTCTTGAACTCGGCGATTGTTAATTTGATGTTTATCTGTCGGAAAATGGGTTTTAGTTAGAAAAATTTTTGATTTTTATTTGAGCGTTCTTAAACTCTGACATTTCAAAAACAGCATTTGCAAACTATAGCATATCCAATTGCAAAATTAATAATGTTATATTTGAAAACGCTTTCCTTGCCGTATGGCCATCGTTTGAGTTTCCATTTCCATTTTGCATTGGCTTATCCATAAGTGAGCTCAGTTCTTGATAAATTCTCTTTAGTACACTATTTTTTTTCCTTTATTTGAATTTTCTTCATTTTATTCCTTACTTTGTTTTATAATTTTTTGGACTCCATTCTGTAAGCGATCTTGAGTAACAATTCCAATATCTGTATCCAGGCATGTAATGGGCTAATCCCAAATTGAGGAGTCTCCTGATTTGGTGTTAATATCCTTGCGGAAATATCGGTGGTTGCCATAAATTTTCTTTTTCCTTTAGAATGTGTTACTTGCTCTCGCTGACAAATTTCATTTTAAGTGGCCTACAATATCCGACTGACTGGGGTTTTAGATTTATCCAAAGAACCGTCTCAGAATCATCTATTAGCTTAATTGGAATGATTGTTGTCACAAACAAGGACTGGTCTAGGGAATCCGGCTCGTTTACTTCAAATCTTTGCTATACATGTTCTGGCCTACAATCTACTTGGCGCTCCTTATATCAAGTTATTAAGAATCTCATCCTTTATAACTACAATCCGGTTAGCAGTATGGTTTAACAGGCTTTGCAATATAACTTTAGCCAATGTTTCAGTGGCAGTTATTCCTGCAGGTCTCAATTGTAATTTTGCTTCCTGAATTCTATTGAAGCTAGTATATTGTAAAGTGCAGACCTAATCATTTCTTGTGGAATGAAAAATCAAAGAAAATTTAAATTTCGGCTCAGCAAAAGTTTTTGAAAATCACCCCAATTTCCTGTCGATCAGTGCCAAGGCAGCGCTGCACTTGACGAAAAATGCAACCGTGGGTGGGGAATGAGAGAATTGAGAGCGTTTGACATTGTGAAACATTTGACAGCTATATATTTCCGTCTCTCATTGGCCTATATAAGGCCCTCAACTGCATCCGGTCTCTTTTTTCTCATTTCGATCAATTCACTTAACCTCTCCAAGGTTAAGACGATATCAGTCATCCGTTGAGAAAACTTTAATTTGCTGGATGGAGTGAAAGAAATGCCTTTTAAAATCCTTTAGTTGCTCTTGGCAGAAAAGAAAGAAAGAACGGGTAAGAGCTTTACAACCAACTTCTCGGTCATACAGCTCTATATCGAAGTCCCATTCTTATTTCTTTATTCTGATTTAGTGGGCAGATTTCCATTTTTCGGCCAGCCAAGTGCAGGTTGATCAACGCAGATCAAAAGGCACCTGGGCTGCCTGCAGCAGCACCCAACATAAGCCATTTTCAAGCACTGGGCCCAGTAACAGTGTGACAAGCATTGTCACAACATCATGCGGATTGTCCGCCAGTTTCAATATTAATTCCTCAAAGAGAAGTGAAAGAAAAAGTGATAATCCTCCAAGCCGTGCAAAACCAAAGCAACAGAGAAGCCCAGTGAAACAGCCACAGCAAAATCAAACCTCAAACGGCTAGAGAGTGTGTGAGAGCTAGTAAGAGCTTTCGGCGCGATCGGCGGTCCAAGAAACTCTCTATGAATATAGCATTTAAATATATAATAATATAGCCCCATTTAAAAAAAAAAAATTCATGTGCATAATTTTTTTATATTTTTTTTACAACAACAAAACAAATCTGCAATTAGAAAAATCTGTGCAAGTGCAAAACAGAGGCAAGAAGTGAGAAGGAAGGAAAGAAGAAAATTTAAGTGAAGAGTCAAACGCAAAGCTGAACTTCAAGTGAAACAGCCAAAGAACCAAACCAAACCAAAAACAAATGGCTATAATAGTGACAATCTTAAAGTTCGCGCAAAATACCTAAAATCAATCTCGTAGGGGTTCGAATTGAATATGGTACAAAACCCAACGGAGTTAATAAAACCTTTTACATTTAAATCTTCTAGAATAACAACATCGCTAACGAGAAGGTCTTCGTCGTTGCTGCTGATGGGTGAGTGCTGCATTATTATTAATATATTATTTTGTTGTGCATTTCTACCATTGATGCCAGTTAAAAATATGGGAAATTTTAAAATCAATTTAAAATAATTCCAAACAAAGAGAGAATTACTAAAATCATTTATATTTTTAAAAGTTAATTTTCCAAAGCCATAGGAAGAAAATGAGCCCTCTAGTGTCCAAATTTTTTTTTCCAAGAAAAAATTATTTTTGGTTTCAATATTGTAGCGTGTGGGTACTGGTTGATTCGACAGTCGAACGACCGGCTGACCTTAAGATCAGCTCGCTTTCGCGCATTCGACGTGGCTATGGAGGACTCGGGGCGTGCACTTGTAGCTTTGCTCTTGCTCAGCTCGTCGGATGGGGTGGGGTTCTTCCTCATCCTCTCATAGCGGACACACCACGACAATATTAAGTGCACTGTCTAAGAATACGACTCTACCAAAAGGATTGAAATGATCTGAACATATTATTTTAACTCCCACTCAATCAAAAAAAAAAAAACTCGGACAGACAGGGAACTAATGCAAGATGGATTGGCATTGGGGAATTAGTTGGAATTTACCCCCAAATCATTACCCTCCCTACCATGGCAACACCTAAAGAAGATGGTTTGGGTTGCCCCTACTGCTACTAATAGCTGCTATTTAAGTTGGGTTTGGCATTGGCACTTGGTTCGGCGACGGATCCATTAAAAACAGTTTAAGATTTCATTTCATTACAAATATGGTACATAATTTTATTCTTAGCTTTTAATTCATAGTTAGTATCCATGTCTATTCAATTCATTTTCGCTTTTGTTTTTCATTCAATATTTCTCTTTCACAAAGAGATTTTAAGTAAATAAATGTAAATTAAAGGAAAGTTTGTACAGATATAAATTCAGAGGATCTGAATCATTTCTTAGTGTAAGGATCGAACGTAAATTGTTAATATTTAGGCTACCATCGTTTGTATGTTGCATGCAAAGGTCAATTTTTATTTTATAAAAAAAACGAACTTACCAGGCACTGCCGTCGTTGAGCTCAAAGATGACTTGCTGCCAAAAAAAAGGGATTAATATGACCGGTTATATGCACATGCATACTTGGCTGCTATTCGCTCACTGAGGATATAATTTAGAGTAGGGATTCCAATTGACTCCAGCAAATGCTACTCCGCTGGTTTCACCACTAGCATATCAATTGCAAGGCACCATCGTTAAGGCCTTGCATAAGGAGGCACTGGCACAAGGCACTAAGAAACTAGAGAAATTAGATTTCTGCCAAGACACTACACTTTTCCGTACCTGGCCAAAATAATAAATCACAAGTTCACTAAACGTTTTTCCAACCGGCACAGCGTATTGAGGAAGGTTCTATTCAGTGTCGGGTTTAATCAACAAATACATTTATAGTTGAATACAAATTTTTCGTTACCGCGTGGTCTTTTTACATAACTTAGAGAAACAATATCAATTTCTTGTATAAATGACTTATGCGTGTGTACTGCACCAGAGACGCTCGCCCAATGATCACGTCTCCCGAAGCTTAGCAGCTTGCAGCCTATGCTGACTAGCATGCCGATTTTATAAAATCAAACGAAGCTAAGGATCGAGCGTGAGAGGCAACATGAGAAGAAACGGTTTAGTCGTATGATATGTTTATCCAAGGTGACCGCCAAACTGTTCTATTTTTGGAATTGTTTCTCTTTCACCTACTCAAACTTAATGTCGCTGGCCCAAGACTGTGCGCTGCTTCGTCAAAAGAGTTTTAAGCCTATACTGACGTTACAGTGCAGCAAATAAGTATTCTCCTTAAGCTGTTAGAAACTGGTCCCTACAATATGTCTTAAAAGTAAAGATTTGTTTTGGAAAAATTTTTACTTTTGCACGGATCGAGTTTTATAGGACTAAAACCTTGGACCGCCTAGAGGCGGATTTGGGAGAGTAAGATAGTGAAGAATAAAAGACCGCAGGCCTTCGTCGGAAAGGTTATCACTGAGAAGAGGAACGATATTATTGTAATCCCTACACAGAATGCGAAAAGGACAATTGGAGGCATAAAAAGTAGAAGCAACAGGATGCCTCAAGGGAATATAGTTTCGTGTTTGTCTTGAAGGGACATTAAGGTTCACGCGCCCGAGTATGTACTCAGCGTCAATATTAGCTTGTTTAGAAACATTATACCCAACATAGTACGTCTATGCTCAAGTGAAGGTAAGTCTAAAAGCTTAAGCCTGAAAATATAGGGAGGAAGTCTCAACTGTGGGTCCCGACCCAGGTTGCGAAGGGCAAACAAAAGGAACTGCTTCTGGACAGAATACACAGAAAAACGAGAAGGCCAAGCTAACTTCGTCTGTGCCGAAGTTTTTATACCCTTGCAAAAGCTGTTTTTGAAATGACAGAGTTTAAGAACGCTTGGATAAAAATCAAAAACTTTTGTAACTAAAATCCATTTTCCGTCAGATGAACATCTGATTTCGACCAAATTTAGCGAAACTTTTTGAAAACATATCAAATTAACAATCGCCAAGTTTAAGAACGATAAAATTGAAAACAAAAAAGTTTTTCTCACTAAGACTCATTTTCCGACCGATAAGTCCTATGGCACCGTGAAGATATAGTCATCTGATTTCGACCACATTTTTAAAATTAGTTTGAAAGCGTTTACTATTAATAATCACCGACCTTAAGAACGATTTAGGACTAAGACCCATTTTTCGACCGATCGGTCCTATGACAGCTATAAGATATAGTCATCCGATTTTGACCAAAGTTTGCGAATCTGTTTGAAATCATATTATATTTATAAGGGACGAGTTTAAGGACGCTAACATTGAAACCAAAAAAGTTTTTCTCAGTAAGACCAATTTTCCGACCGATCGGCCTTATGACAGCCTTAAGATATAGTCATCCGATTTCGGCCCAATTTTGCGAATCTATTTGAAAGCATATAAAATAAGTCATCAGCGAGTTTAAGGACGCTAACAAAACTAAACAAACAAATTTTTTACTAAGACCCATTTTCCGACCGATCGGTCCTATGGCAGCTATAAGATATAGTCATCCGATTTTGACCACAATTTGCAAATCTGTTTGAAAGCATATAATATTATTAATGACCGAGTTTAATCACGTTAACATTGAAAACAAAAAAGTTTTTCTCACTAAAACCCATTTTTCGACCTATGGTTCCTATGGCAGCTATAAGATATAGTCATCCGATTTTAACAAAATTTTTAAATCTGTTTGAAATTATATAATATTATTAATGACCGAGTTTCATCACGTTAACATTGAAAACAAAAAAGTTTTTCTCACTAAAACCCATTTTTCGACCGATCCGATCCGGTCGGTTCCGACATATTTGCAGCGTGCAATAAAAAGAAGACTCTGTGCAAAATTTCAGCTCGATAGCTTTAAAACTGAGAGACTAGTTTGCGTAGAAACAGACGGACAGACAGACAGACTGACAGACAGACGGACAGACAGACGGACAGACAGACGGACGGACAAAGCTCAATCGACTCAGCTCGTCGCCCTGATCAAGAATATATATAGTTTATGGGGTCGGAAATGAATATTTCTATGCGTTGCAAACTTCTGGGCAAAATTATAATACCCTTTGCAAGGGTATAAAAAGCCGGGAATTTTTTAAGCCTAAAAAGTGTGATTTGATCCCGACAGTAGTATAACATTTTTAAGTAGGCATGTAACATTCCGAAAAGGATTGTTTTATGTACGATTCGTCCGTAAAAACCAATCGAGAGAGTGAGAGAGCGAACAAACGGAGAGCTAAAGCATATTTCCTCTCTTTGCTTCTCTCGTCGTTATTCGATCTCCTTTTTGCATTGACCGCTTTTCGGCTTGCTTGCATTCTTTGTGTGACGCTTGCTAGAAGAAGTTGAATTGCGAAGTGAAAAGTGAAAAAAACTAAAGAAAGTGACAAAAAAGTGAAATGGCCGATGAAAAATTAAAGCAAATTAAATTGCACCATATAGTGGAGAATTTGGCAGGTGAGTGTAAAGTGTATTGTGTAAAGTGTTGTAATCGCTGCCGCGGTGCATGTGTGTGTTTGTATGTATGTGTGTGTATGTTTAATGCGTGCTTCTGATTTTCGGCTTGGGTGTGAAAACATGCATACATACATATGTAAAACCCGGTGTCGAAGCAATGCTTTGTCCGCCTTAAATTCACATATGTATGCATGTGAGCAGAAATGCGACTTTGACTGAGTGTACATGCAAGTTTATTAAGTATTTGGTTTATTTTTCATTATTCCATTATTTACAGATGCGGGTTTTAAGTTCGAGCACTTAAAGCTTATGACAGCTGAAGAAGCGATCCCTGATTTAGGCCCTCGTATGGGCCTTAGACAAAAGCTGTTTTGGTGGAATCAGACTGAAGTGAGTAGATTTATATTTGTATATCAAAATATCAGCCATATCAAGAAAGTTTTTGTGTTTTGCCTACCACAATTCGTAGATAAATGGTGCGAAACTTCTAGACATTTATAGTTATCTGCATTTGTTTTCAGTTTAATCTTTAAATTTTTTTTTACTTTCAGCTTGCCAATGAAGACGTTTCGATTTCTGCCCAATGAAAAGTGCGGAACATATTTATATACATATAATATTTATTACACAAATATTTTATTTTATGAAATGCAAAAACAATATCTATATTGCCTGTAAGAAAATATCAAAAAATAAATAAATAAAAGAAAAAATCGCTCCCTACCGAACTAGAATACTATCTCGTATGGAACAAAGTTGAGTACGGATAGCGGGCACAAATCTATCTCTACCGAACTGGAATATTATCTCTTATGGGGCTAAGTTATGTTCGAAAAGGAGGATGAGTTTAAGTTCGGCCAGGCTAAAACCGGGATCAAAATTTTAAAAATTATCCGTACTTAAATTGTTACTATCTGGAATGATTTATGCCATTCCAGGATCAACCCATTTTTATTATCATTTCGGCATGAATTGATACGTTTACACAGCGTGAGTGATTGAGGGTTCCGAATACACGAACCAAACTCCAAAATAGGCCTCACTAGGGATATAACAAGGGTTTAGTCGTGTAGGGATCTCCTTAGACCAGCGTTTAATAAAAGCTAACAAACCCATGGCCTTATTCACAGAAAGTTCAATAAGAGTGCCAAAAGAAAGTTTATGGTCGAGGGTAATACCCAGATCATGGAAAGATTCAACTTGTTCAAGTTGATAAGAATCCAATAAATAGTTAATCAAAAAAGGGGTTCTACGATAAAATATCATAGATTTACACTTGTCCCTGTTCATTTGCAAAAAATTGTAAGAGCACCACATAAATGTGGAATTCAAATCAACCTGAAGTAAAGCAGAATCGTTGGGCGAGTTGTGGCACAGGAATATCTTTAAGTCATCTGCGTACATCAGTGCACGAGAATGCTTAATTACATTAGGTAGGTCATTAATAAATAACACGAATAGAAGAGGTCCAAGATGGCTGCCTTGGGGAACTTCGGAGGTCACAAATACCGGATAAGAAGTGCTACTATTAAAGACTACTTTCTGAGATAAGATTTTGTCCAATTAAGAAGCCCCAGAGGAAATCCCAGCAGACGCAATTTCAAAATCAGAAGGCAGCGAGAGACACTGTCGAAAGCCTTACTAAAATCAGTAAAGATAACATCTGTTTGTTTACCTTGAGTAAAATCATGAAACACTGATTTGAGACATGGGTCATTCTTTTTGAAACCGAACGGTTTGTAAAATTGACCATTTTTGATTTAAATAAAAAAAAATTAGATATCGACACTCCCAACAAAACGTGATTTTCGGTTTTGCAAATAAAATTTTTATAAAATGCTCGACGGTATCATAACGTACATCGTTAATCGGAAGGAAGTGCATTTATTTTCCTTTCCATCAACTTGTCGCGGGCGCCCGGGTCCTTTTGGCAGATAAGGAGTTTGTAGCATGCAAAGCACATATGCGACCTCTGATCGCAAGTTTGGCAATTGGTATTTTGTGTTATTAGCGTCGGGCTGGTTTATTCGGTGGAACAAAATGTAAGCGTTTACCATGGCTAAATCAAGCATATGTGTAAATAGTCGATTTGTATACTTGTTGCTCTTTACGGGAATTTTATATCGACCAATAAGTCCGTCCATTAAGTCGACACCACCCATGTGACTGTTGTATTCGTGGATAACATTTGGGCAATTTATGTCAACGTTCTTTTTTTCGGAACGAACAAAACGTGAAACCTGACCTTTTGAATTCGTTTCATTCAGGAAAGGCTTTGTGCCCGCGTAAGTCGAAGCAAGTCGTACTGCCTTATTGTCCTTCCAAATCGTCAAAGACAGTTCGACTCCTGATACAGATCCACAAAATTCTGTAGAATATCCACGCACTTGTTTCTTGAGGTCGCTGTCAGATGGCAGCTTACAATTTGGAATGCGATTCGAGCGAATAGTTCCCAAAGAAAATATTCCCCGGGACTTGAGATATACAAGAAGCGGCAAAGAAGTATAATAATTGTCGAAGTACATAATCTGGTTTTTGAAATCCGGAACATTGCGTGACAATCGAACAACTACATTTGCTGCCGCACCAAGATCTGGTGAGCCAGTTTGAACAACGTTGTCTCCTGTGGCCCAATATATCTCAAAATTATAGCAAAAGCCAGAGGAGTCACACAAATTGAAGAATTTCACTCCCCATTTGTGTGGTTTGTCTGGTAATTATTGTCGAAGAAAGGTCTTCATCTTCGTTGCACACATTTGTACATCCAGCATACATTTGTTGGGCAGCATACAAATTTGTTTGCTGGGTAATATGCTCAATGATAGTACCATTCAAAAAGTATTCAAAACACTTGAATGGCGTATTAAGCTTTTTAAGAACTCCGAGGTCAGGCTCAGTAAAGGAAATCGCAGATTTATTCATGACAAAGTTCTTTTGGCGCCACAACATCTTTTTGAAAAGCGGTTATTTTGGAACTATAACCCAAACAGATCCTACAAATTCGGATATTGTGCTTTCTTCAGCATGAGCCATATCATGCTCAGCAGGCGATTTGCGTTTGCGTTTCTGTGCTTGAGGCGAATTCGATGCAATCGAAGTTGAGGGTGACAACAATTTCGATAACGGAGTAGGACTTTCGCTTAAAGTTACACAAATCTCTGAAGCCAACATAGAAAGTGACATATTTACCGCTCTTTCAATCGCTTCTTGATCTTCCTCATTGACAGGAAACGCTGCCTCGCAAACATCATCAGACAAATCGTCCTTCAATTCTTCTTCTCCGTCCGTATCAATGTCAAAATCAATCGAATACAAAAATTTATCAATCTCCACATCGGAAAGAGCTGATAGATTATGCATTTGTCGTCGTTCCATGTCTACTGAAGCGATTATTTAGACTTAAATATGTCTTGACTTGTTTCACTTTCAAACTTACCTTATAATTTGTTATCCCGAATTCTCCCAAGTCCGCCTCTAGACGTTATACCTTATAAAAGCAATAAAAAGCTAACGAAAACTTTTTTTTAGTGTGGGTTTTGTGTTTTGCATCCTTGAGACTATCAGCAACACGGCAATAATTTTATGTCCAGCGGCGAACTTTTCAAAATATTTTTAAAAAAATTTTTTAATTCGCAGCATCTGACGTAAGCTCTGGCATGTATTGCAAACGCAACGAACTTAGTTTTTGGACAAAAAGGAATCAGAAAAGCGAATAACGGTGTTTTGAACTTTGCCCGTCTAGAGGCGGTCTTCGGCACTGGAGGATTAATTTCTTTTTGTTTTGAATAAAAGTCTAAAGTTAGCTAAAACCATGCATATAAGCAACAAGAATTAATAACTTCTATATTATTCGATGGATTTTAAAGAAATACGTGGCGATGTATTTTCAATAAATGAGTTGCTATAAATTAAATTTTACACAATATTTTTCGTGGTAAAATCGCACCTAAAATCTAGCTCTTTTTAAAAGTGTGAGAAATTTAATGCAAAGTGGCCGATAAAAACCTTTATAACGCCGAAATCAAGCTTTTCTATAAATAGTATGAAAAATTATTGATTTTATATGGGAGCTATTTCTAAATGATGTCCAATTGGCTCGATACTTCTACCAAGTCAGAAACAATTAAAATGAGAAAGCAAAACTAACTTCGTCTGTGCCGAAGTCTTAATACACTTGAAAAAGTTCGCTTCAACGGTTAGCGATTTCGAACAAACTTCGCAGATCAGCTTAAAAACAAACAAGTTTTTCTCACTAAAACACATTTACCGACCGAAAATTTCTACGGCAGCTACAAGAAGTAGTCATCTGATCCGGTCGGTTCCGATATATTAGCAGCGTGCAGTAAAAAGAAGACACTGTGCAAAATTTCAGCTCGATAGCTTCAAAACTGAGGGACTAGGCTAGGTTAGGTTAGGTTGCGATGGTAGAAGCGGTAAAGCTTCTTCACTTAGGCCAAAAAAGGCCCGTTGTGATACCATGTAACCCCTGAACTTGAGTGGCAAAGCAATCTCTATTTCAGAGACGGCTGAAATGTTAGGTAGAAAATGCTGGTGAAGGGTGGTGGTGAATCGTCTCCTACTGGACAGTGGCAGAGAAGATGCTGAATGCTTTCTTCTTCATCAACTGAGCAACAGCTTCTACAGTAGTCGTTATGGTTAATACCATGTCTCGCGGCATGCTAGCCGATGAGACAGTGTCCTGTGTGAATTCCTACGAGTAGGAAGGTCAAGGTTCTTTTGAAGTTAAGAGTGGGCCAAGTAAGTCTAGACATTTCACAGGTGTGGATTGATCTCCATCGGTTTGTGGCCATCTTGTAGGTAGTTTCCCTAATTTTTAATTTACATGTCCCAAAAGGTACCACTTATTGTGCTCCTATCCGGTAGGAGCTGGGCGGTAGTGCCAAGTCTAGCGAGCCTAACGGCTATCTCGTTGCCTGCAATGTAGCGGTGTCTAGGCACCCACATAAGACGTATTTTAAAGTGTTGAGCCATCTCGTTCAGAGTATTTAAGTATTGTTCGTGTTACTTTAATTCGTAGCTTTTAATGCAGCTTGACTGTCTGAAAAGATAAATACATTTCCTTCCTTGACCACGAGTTCTCTTAGATGGTTGTGGTAGCCTCCTGGATAGCTACAACCTCTGCCTGAAAGACGCTTCAATGGTCGGGAAGACGAATGGATATTTCTATACCTAGGTCTGGACTGAAAACTTCGCCTCCCACCTGGCTTTCCAATTTTGAGCCATCTGTTTAGATGTTGAAGACGTTTGGTTTGCCATGGGGGAGCGAGTTCCAATCCAAACGACTAAAGTGGGTATGCAATAATCAATATTTGTTGGTGTCGCTATTTGACTACTTAGTATAGAGAGGATTGACATGTATGGCGCATAAACTAAGTATGAATACCAAAATCTACAAGACTAGAAGAGCATGAGCAACCGGGTACCTTCTGCCTAATGAGTGATACTGTATTCGACTGCTTCAATTTTTTGGGCAGATCGTAGAGGTTAAAGAGTAGATTCTTTACATAACAATGATGTAATCGGCGCGCCTCTTTCGATTTACTTGCAAGTCTTGAAAAATTTCCTTTAAAGCAATATCAAGCAAAGTGCAATTTATGATGAAATGTTCTATTGTTCGCTTTGCATAACATTCTTTGGTCTTTTAAGACTTCTAACTATTGATTTGTTTGGTTACGAGAATTGCACACTCGTACACGTTTTTGTTGGAGTGAAGTCATTGTGGTTGTGAACGTCATGGAAAACGGTTTTGTTTGTAATATTACGGAAAGATACATGCTGTGGATGATATGACTTTTCTACATATAGCGAGGCGGCACGGTACGTGGCAGAAATTGAAAATAAACTTGATCTGCCTGCAAGTATAAGAGGTTTATGTGCCATACATGTCAATCCTCTATCTCTTACCATCTCTGAGATCTCATTAATCATACAGACAGATAGACGGACATGTCTATATCAACTCGGCTGCTGATCAAGAATATAAATATATACTTTATTGGTTCGGAAATAGTTATATCAGGCTGTTTCTTACTTTTGCAGGAATACGTCACACAGTGGTCCTAAATCGTTTTGCCTTGGAAAAAATTCTTTAACTTTTGAATCGCTCAAAATTTTGAATTAATTTTTTGATTAGAAATTGTTCAAGGTCTTATATAGTTAAAGTTTATTCAAATTGATTAAGTAGTTCCGGAGCTATAGAGCGCCAAGCTCAAAATTTCGTAAAATATGGTTCCTTTCAAGCACCTATAAGCCATATTAATAAAGCTAGAGTGCTGATTTTTGGCATGAATCTAATGTAATAATGTAATGCTTAGCTGTCGTTGTAAAATTACAATTTAATCGGTCAAGGTTTAGGTACATTTCTTATATTATCAAAAAATTTTCACACCTGGTTTTATCTAAATTGCACCTGAAATTCACAAAAATTTGTGTAGGGTGCCAAATTTTAATCAAACTTATTTTTATACACTTGAAAAGTGTATTATAATTTTGCCCAACGCATATAAGGAGTCATCTCCGACCACATAAAGCATATATATTCATGATCAGCATGACAAGCTGAGTCGATTAAGCTTTGTCTGTCCGTCTGTCTGTCTGTTTCTACGCAAACTAGTCTCTCAGTTTTAAGGCCATCGAGCTGAAATTTTGCACAAAGTCTTTTTTGTACTGCACGCTGCTAATATGTCGGAACTGACCGGATCGGATGACTATAAATTATAGCTGCCAAAGGAACTATCGGTCAAAAAATTGGGTCTTAGTGAGAAAAACTTTTTTGTTTTCAATTTTATCGTTCTGAAGCTCGGCGACTGTTAATTTGATATGTTTGTAATCAGATGTTTATCTGTCGGAAAATGGATTTTAGTTAGAAACATTTTTGATTTTTATGTAAGCGTTCTTAAAATCTGACATTTCAAAAACAGCATTTGCAAGGGTATAAAAACTTCGGCACAGACGAAGTTAGCTTGGCCTTCTCGTTCCTATAATTTATTATAGCTTTGACGAATTTCAAATCTTCATCTTTTCCAAATATATTTTATTAAAATATGCTACTCTTTACTCCGCCAGGATAGGGCATTATGCTATAAGGTGAACTATGTCTTCTCTCGATCGCGTATTAAATAAAGTACAAATACTCTCACTGTAGTGGGGTCGGTATCCCAGTGGAAGCAATTCACATCTGGTTATGAAAATACATAATTCCAATGGTTTCCGTGCTGTATTGCTCACTTAAATAATTATTTATGCCAAGGTTGTAGTTGAGCTGACTGTACCATATTCTCGATTCGCTTCTTCTGGCTTGAGCTTCACACTGAAATCTAGGATTTTTGTCTATCGCAACAAGTACAACCTCCTACGCTGCGTTCCATTTTTCAGTATTTAGAATGTTGCACTCTACACTGTTTGCAATGAAGAGCTGCTGCCAATTTTTGAAGCACTGCGTTTTCTCCCTGAGTATTTCTAGGCAGTCCCATGATTTTGTTTATATACCTAATATGAGTCGACAGCGTCTTGAGGTACATCGCCGATAGGCCTGTTTATAGGAATACTGCATAGCTTGGGGTATTCACTGGCAGTGAAAATAACATTTTAAAGAAGTTTCTCATCAATTTTTCCACGTCATCGTAAATTTGATGTCCCCATACTTCCGCCGCATACAGCATTATCGCTCTTGCAGTAGCCTGGAAAAGCTGATATTTGGCCGAATTCGCAATGCCTTTCTTTCCCATGAAGCTTTTCCATGTGCTGTTCACCGCCATTGTAGCATCCTTCAATTTGTGGTTAAGATGTGATTTAAAGTTCATGTTTTGTGTTAATGTTACTCCCAAGTACATATGTGTATTCTTTAACAGCCTCCAGTGCGTAGCCATCAAGTATCCATCTTTCCTTTTCAGGGCGTCGCCCTCTGCCCTCCCGCACAACCACTATTGTCGACTTATCCTTGTTTATTTCTAAGCCCCATTGTCGACAATATAGCACCGTCTGCTCAATCATTCGTTGCATTTCATCAGCGCTCTCCGCCATAATCACCATATCGTCTGCATACATAAGCGCTTTGCATTCCATACTGCCTATTTGTATTCCGCCTGATAAATATTATATTGTTAATTTTATATGTTTTTAAGCTGATCTGCGAAGTTTGGTCAAAAGCGCTAACCGTAGAAGCGAACTTTTTCTGGGGACAGCCAAAGCTACTGTGGCTTTCGACTGATTTTGATGATTTTTTACAGGTGAATTGAATATACAGGATATAAAGAAGGACTTAAGCTTAAAGTAACAGATTATAGAATATATATAGAATTGAAAGAAATACTAATTAGAGCAAGTGAATAATATTAGATGATTTAAGGAATTTCATTATATCTATAAGGTTTTTTGGAGATGGATCTGTAAAGAAGGAGGTTAGGTTTTGGTTGAAGAAGTTGTTCCTTTGGCTTTGCAGTGAAATGCACTCGTTTAGGACGTGATCTATTGTGAGAGGTTCATTTGTGTTGCAGAGGTGGCAGTTGTTACTATTGTTTTGTAAGAGCCGATATTCGTGGGTGAGTTTTGTATGTCCAAGACGTAGTCTGATAAGTTTTACCAGTTCTTTTCTTGATAGGCGACTAATTTCTGTCGCCTTTATTGAGGTAGTGGTCGATATTGTTTTTGCTCGGATTTAAGGACTGGTACCAGAGTGAAGTGTGCTGTATTAGGTTTATGTCGTTATGCAAGTTAATTTTTTATCCGTTAAAATAAATAAAAAAAAATCAACAAGATTTTTATAAGAAGTCTTGTGACTGTTTTTTATTGGGAAATAAGTTGTGACTAATTTTACATATCGCAATCTAGCATTACCTAAGCTGTGGATTGCGGCGGCAAAGTTGAGCAAAGCGGCGGCAGCGGTGGCCATGTTGGACAAGCTTCCCCGAGCCGTTGTTGCACTTGGCTTGTGCAGAAAGGGCATAGCCGAATAAGCCTGGGAAAACTGCCCCAGAAGATTTTTGAATATTTTGTATCAGCAATAATCTAGGATTTCTAAAGTCAATAGGTCCACTGGTTGACGGGAAATCAGCAGCAATGCTAAAACCTAAATATCGATATATCTGGTCTTATATTACGTTACTCCATGAACTGTTGATTGAAAATTGGCAAGATTTAGCGTACATATCCGTTACAGAATTCATGAATTTGTACTCTTATTCCTTTGGTCCAATAACGGTGGTCAAAGTTTTCAAAATTTAAATTGACCACTTTCCAGTTTTGACAATACCACGGTATCTTTATAGTTGACGTGTCTTTTGACCATCTAAGTAATGAAAATAAATCAGAATTTTTAGAGTGGTGCATCAAGGTCAAATAAATAAAAAACATAAGAACATAAACATAAGAACACTAACATAAGAAAGAAAACAAAGAACATAAGAAGTTCCCTTGTGCAAGCCATTTACAATTTGCACTACCAATGGTTATATTATTGACAAGGCAGGCATATACTACCAATGTAAATGACACAAAAATTATAAAGCATTTACTTCATGATCAGAACGGACTTCAAAAATTGCTTTAGCCAGGAGATATAATTGTTGTTGATCGAGGGTTTAGAGATGCTGTTGCGGATCAGCTCCGAAGGGAAAAAGAAATCAGCTGCCGACCTTGGAAGCCAATCAATCCCGGATCGTCACCAAAATTACGTGGGCAGTTGAAGCTGTGCACGGAGTTTTAAAAAAAAAGTACCAGCTTCTTGGTGGAAAAGTAGACAATAAAATGCTGCCAAAAATTGAAATCCTGTGCAAGATAGCGTGCTATCTAAACAATCGATTTGCAAAGCGACTATCGTGAAAAATATTTAAGCAAAAAATGGACGAGAAGTCCAAGCTAACTTCGTCTGTGCCGAAGTTTCAATACCCTTGCAAATGCTGTTTTTGAAATGACAGAGTTTAAGAACGCTTACATAAAAATCAAAATTTTTTGTTACTATAACCCATTTTCCGACAGATAAACATCTGATTTCGACCAAATTTCGCGAATCTTTTTGAAAACATATCAAATTAACAATCGCCGAGTTTAAGAACGATAAAAATGAAAACAAAAAAGTTTTTCTCACTAAGACTCATTTTCCGACCGATCAGTCCTATTTCAGCCTTAAGATATAGTCATCCGATATGGACCAAATTTATCAAATTAGTTTGAAAGCGTTTAATATTAATAATCACCAACCTTAAGAACGATTTACTTGAAAACAAAAAAAAATTTTTTTCACTAAGACCCATTTTTCGACCGATCGGTCCCATGGCAGCTATAAAATATAGTCATCCGATTTTGACCAAAATTTGAAAATCTGTTTGAAAGCATATAATATTAATAATGGCCGAGTTTAAGGACGCTAACATAGAAAAAAAAAGTTTTTATCTCTAAGACCCATTTTTTGACCGATGGTTCCTATGGCAGCTATAAGATATAGTCATCCGATTTTGACCAAAATTTAAAAATCTGTTTGAAAGCATATAATATTTATAATGACCGAGTTTAATAACGCTAACATTGAAAACAAAAAAGTTTTTCTCACTAAAACCCATTTTTCGACCGATGGTTCCTATGGCAGCTATAAGATATAGTCATCCGATCTTGACCAAAATTAAAAAATCTGTTTGAAAGCATATAATATTAATAATGACCGAGTTTAAGACAGCAAACATTGAAAACAAAAAAGTTTTTCTCACTAAAACCCATTTTTCGACCAATGGTTTCTATGGCAGCTATAAGATATAGTCATCCGATCCGGTCGGTTCCGACATATTAGCAGCGTGCAGTAAAAAGAAGATTTCAGCTCGATAGTTGTAAAACTGAGAGACTAGTTTGCGTAGAAACAGACGGACAGACAGACGGACAGACAGACAGACAGACAGACGGACGGACAAAGCTCAATGAACTCAGCTCGTCCCCCTGATCAAGAATATATACAGTTTATGGCGTCGGAAATGAATATTTCTATGCGTTGCAAACTTCTGGGCAAAATTATTATACCCTTTGCAAGGGTATAAAAGTGGATGAAGGCAATCCGCTGGCGGAAAAAGTGTAAAAGGAAAGTTTAATTAGGAAAAAGCTTAAATTCGCTAATATTAATAGTACTGATGTACTAGATTTCTCCGAATTCTCTGAAGGTGAGCTTAAGTTTTTTTTCGCAGGTTCATATCAGTTTTCGCGATCTATTTGCTATTTAATATGGAGTACTTTAAAGAGAGTCACAGTATATTACAATACACATCAAATCAAGCCAGATTAATAGAAAAACATATCACATTTTTACATTCACAATTATATATAAAAAACAACTGATGAATGTACAATTATCAACAAAGATAGTGATAAAGATTTAAACAAAATGAAATACTATAATATTTACATTTTCATGTTTTTTATTTATTTGACCTTGCTGCACCACTCTAAAAATTCTTTTTTGCATTACTTAGATGGTTAAAAGACACGTCAACTGTAAAAATTCCGAGGTATTGTCAAAACTGGAAAGTGGTCAATTTAAATTTTGAAAACTTTGACCATTTTTGGACCAAAGGAATAAGAGTGAAAATTCATGACTTTTGTAACGGATATTTACGTTAAATATTGTCAGTTTAAAATCAACAGTTCATGGTGAAACGATATTTATATTTAGGTTATCGATATTTAGGTTTACTCGTAAACCATTGGACCTATTGACTTGAAATAGATAATAGCTACCATCCCTGATTCAAAATATTCAAAAATCTTCTGGGGCAGTTTTCCCAGGCTTATTCGGCTATGCCCTTTGATGACGGCGCTGTTTGGATGTTGGGCAAGAGTCGCGGCTGCACTTGGCGTGTGCAGGAAGTTGTTCAGACGCAAGGTCAGCGTTTCTTCAAGTTTTGTTTTGCAAAGCGGAATTTATTGTAATTTAGGTTGATGTCCTGGGTTTGACATCTGTGGCAATAACTCTTCCCCCTCTGATTCACGCTTGTCCTCAAGTGATCACTAGAAAAATGGAATATCATTGAATTGTGTCTTAAGGGCGCTGTCCATGGCTACGACATCGGCCGCGAAATAAAAAACTTTATATAAAAAAAACTGCCAAGGAATTTTTGTGTGTGGCCGTTGCAAATTCGGTTTCTACCAATCGCGAAAAATGCTTACGTTTGCCAATACGTTTTGTTCAAGCGCTGTTAAGTACTTTAAGTGCTGTTAACGCCTCTTTTTTGCCGTGACGTGAAGAAAATAGGTTTTTAAATTGATTGAAATTGAATGGCCAAATTGAAAATGAGCGCATTTTAAAAAGATTCCTGCAGAAAGCGTCTCCTAATGGCACTTTCTATGGCGGAAGAAACATCCGGAAACCCGCCAGAGAACACCGGCGGACCGGAGCACGGTCTGCAACATCATGTGGCGTCTCCTGTCACCACAAACCACAAGCGAGGAGCTTAAAATCTATTTGGCCAGCATTTTAACACTCCAGTCCCCTCAATCAGTTCGATTTGATTCGCCTCAACTATGTCTTCGATCACAGCTATCAGACCAGAAGGAAAATTATTGAACAGCCGCCGGTGCTCAATGATCGCGACAGTAAAACGGCCACAAACCAAATGCCCGCTCCCAGTTCAGTGGACAGCGAAGTGCTGGCCTCCTATCAAGCGGTAATATAGCGGATAGTGCAGCCACAATTGACCCGCTGAAGGTGACCCAGCAAAAGCGGATCGGGCAACGAGTATGTGCCAATCAATGCCAATTATATCATGGTAAGAAGAAATGGGCGAACCAAACTTCAACTTTATAAATCACTTCCTTTTCTAAACGTTTTCCTGACAAGGCCCCGACTACGTGGCCAAGTGCTATGTGACCACGCAGGGACCGCTGCCCAATACTATTTTCGAGTTCAGCTGAGCTATAAACGCCGCCAAGTCACACATGCTACAGCAGTACATCCCGAAGATCATCATGCTGACCTGACCTGGCTGAACTTTACGAAGTACTTTTCAATCGAGATGAACGAAATCTTTGCCGTGGCAGCCAAGTGCGAGGTGTTCGTTAAGTGCCGCTGCTCGGGACTACATCGAACTGTCATAATGGTAGCAATTAATTTATTATTAATTTCATTTAATAATAAAAATTTATTAAAATAGCATATTAAATATGTTATATTCTTAATCCTGCAAGGTGTTGTTGTTTATAAGTTCGCGGCCATATTTAACAGCGCCAGAGCAGCGCAAGGTTTCTTTGAAAAGTTTATCGACAGAGTAAATTGTGTTATCGTGTTATAAACATAGGCTTAGCAGACGAAATTTTTTGGCAACCCGTGGATACCTCCTTTCTACCATTAAGGCACAATTATATGCTTCTGGGCATGGCATTTAAAGCCGTCAGCCCATATTTCCCTTGAGTAGTCCACAATACTCCATATTCAGTTACTACACTTGACTTCCCCGGTCGTCCCGAGATATCAAATCGTTCACCGGTAATGGTGCGTTAGCGGATCACTCGTAGGAAATAGATTTACATTAATTGACATTGACAATAATTTAAAAATTAGCGTTAAAATACATTGACTGTGATAATTATTTATGCATTAATTAACATTAAAAATTGAATTCATTTATTAACATTTTACGATACTTTATAATATTCTCTACAAATAAACATTTAGGACTCCAACTAAATCTGCATCACTCATATATTTTAGTCAAAAAAATCTTTGTCTAAACTCTCCAAGCACTGGACATCTTCCTAACGTATGTTTTATTTCCTCCTCTTCTTGTTTGTTGCACAGACTGCATCTTTTATTGAGTCCGAATACATTCCTTCGATTTACATTTAGCCATAAAATATCTGCTCTTAACTTGATGATCCATGTTATCTGCTCTCGGGAAAACTTATCATTGCAGTATCCGGCTGCAACGTGATGATTAAGTTCATTATAGAATCTTGACTGGCTCATTTTTGCACTTGCATAGTATTTCTGAATATTTTGCAATTTAAGTTTAATAAATAGGTCGTCAAGCTTATTGCACCATTCGATGTACGCGTCAGATTCATTGCACAAATTTATCTCACAGGCATGTAATTTATCATTGAGTTCTTTGCTCCAATCTATATTTTTTTCTAGAATTTTTCTTGTACAGAATATGCGGTAACCGTTGACTTCCATTATCAAACAATGTTCGTGTTATATACTTTAAGTGCAAGTTAACAGGTATAAAAGTGCCCATCCTCTAATCCCGTTTCTATTGCAATAACGTAATTCGGTATTTGCGTTTGTAATTGAAAAACTGTCTTATGGAGACTATCAACTTCCTCGAAGCAGGAGTAACCCCATACCTGCGCTCCATATGCTTGTACCGATCTACATGCTGCTCGGAATAGATTCCACTTGTCGGTAAGGGATATGTCTGATCGCCCAGTAAAAGAGCTCCAGATATTTAAGCTCCTTTTTGCTTCACCATTTCGAGCTATGACATGCTTTTTAAAGGACATTCCTGGTGTCAAAGTAACACCTAAGTATTTATACTGGCAAGTCACGTCCAATTCTGTGGGGCCCTATATAGCCAGGATTCATTCGCTGCGCGCCTTCCACTTTTTGAGACTTCTCCAGATTCACCTCCATTCCCCACGTTTCACATTAACATTCAAGTCTTGCTATCATCTTTTGAAGTGTGGTGACATTATCCGACAATATGACTATATCATTCGCGTATAGAAGAAGCCGTATATTAAGCTCATCTATCTACAGGCCACCTTCAAGGTCCTCGCGTAAGTCGTGCAAATATAGCGCGAACAACAGGGGTGATAGAAGGCATTCCTGTTTAACTCCGCTGCTCGTACTAAAGTCTTGAGACAGATTCTTTCCGGACCACACCGCTGCCACGGTATCTTTGTATACAACCTCGATAAAGTTTACAATTTTTGTGGACACACCTAGTTGGTGCAGCTTGTAGATCAAAAGATCTCTCGGTACTTTATCAAATGCTGCCCCGAAGTCCATAAAAAATTCATAAACTTTTTTGTTTTCTGCCCATTTAAGCTTCACTATTGCATTTAGGTTGTATATATTGTCAGTTGTGGAGTAGTTTTGTCGAAATCCGTCCTGAAAGTCGTTTATTATGTGGTTTAACTTGGTCCATTCCGTTAGCCTTTTGTTTTTTATACCCATAATAATTTTCGCACAGCATTTCATAAAGGAAATACCTTTATAATTTTTCGGGTTATTTAAGTCACCTTTCTTATGAATGGGAAATACTATACTCTCTTTCAAGCGAAGAGTCATCACAATTTGTATTTGTGAGTATAGATATAGATAGATATATAGATATAGATAAGTGTTTATTTCCATTTGATAATTTTCATAGCTTACAGCTTTACATTGATTAACTAATAATAAACAAACATTTAAAGCTTGGTTTAAAACAGTCTGCCTTCCTTCTGTTGTATGACATAAAAAACAATTACATATATAAGCATATACTTATTTTACATATACTTAACAAAATTTCATATTCTACATATTATTTAAAAATTTTCATTTATGACATTTCTTCTATAATTAGTAGCCATCTCTATGTAATTCGCCAGATTATTCCATCCCATCCCCTCGTTCAGGGCCGTCAGCACCTCTTCCTCGGTAAACGTACAAGTTTTGAAATAACGCCAACGAAATTCCCGCAGTATTGGACATCGTCCTACAAAATGCTGCATGTCCTCCTGCTCAGACATATTGCATAGTGAGCATTTACGTCCATTTACATTGAACCATAAAAGATCTCCTCTGGCCTTCATTATCCAAGTTATCTCGCTTTGCTTGAAAGACTCGTTGCAGTATGTGGGCCCTATTGCATAATTAAGGTTTTTATACACTCTTGATGCACTTACTGACGCCTTGTTCATGTGTTGCATGTGGTTATCTGCTTTTGATGGAAACGAACATTGCGGTCAATCCAATCTGCATGCGATTGGTTGTCTCCGAGTGATATGCCATGATGCGCGAACATTTCTCTAAGCCTCGCAAACCACCCCAAATTATTTCGCATCATTTTTTCAGCAAGGATATGCGGGAGTCTAGAATCTTCAAACTCAAATAAAATTCTTGATAGGTATTTGAGATGAAGTGTTAGACTATAGATGTGTCCATATTCTAGCCCTGCGTCAATTCCCAATATGTAGTTGGGTGTGCTATCTGGTAGTTTGAGTATCCTCTTTAAAAAATATCGCTGCAGTTGGTCTGCCTCTTCCTTTCCATAGCACTGTACCGTTCTGCTGACTGAGTTAAAGATTTTCCATTTAGATGCTAGGTTCACTGTCCCCTTGTTGATGAAATTCGCCCACACAGAGTTTATACTCGCCTTTGCTTCTTTTGTCCTGGCTGCCACATGCTTCTTAAAGCTCATTGTAGGTGTCAGGATAACCCCAAGGTATTTGTACTCCGGTACCACCTTCACCTGCTCCTCCTGATACGTCCAGTTCTCCGATGCCGCCAGTCTACCGCCTTTTCTAAACACCATAATTTCGGATTTTGTCTTATTGACTTCCATGCCCCACAATATGCAGTATGTCTCGAGGTTATGGATCATTTGCTGGAGGGTTGAGGGATTGTCCGCTACCATCACAATGTCATCTGCGTACATTAATACCCTAATGTTTGTGTTGTCGATATACAGGCCACCTCCTAAGTGTTCATGCAGATCATCTAAGTACATCGCAAACAGCAACGGTGACATAAGGCATCCTTGCTTTAATCCGTTAATGGTTTCAAACTTCTCAGAAAGCTCACTCCCAGTCCAAACAGCGCAAGACGTTTGCGTATACTTTTTCTATAAATTGTATTATTTTTGTGGATACACCTTGTCGTTGGAGCTTGTATATAAGATGTTTACGAGGTACTCGGTCAAAGGCAGCCTTAAAATCTACAAAATAAGCATAAACGTTTCTTTTTTCTTCAAATTTAATGCGGACTGTAGATGCTAAGTTGAATATGTTGTCAACCGTTGAGTAACCACGCCGGAATCCTGCTTGGAACTCGTTTAATTTATCGTGCTTTTCGACCCACGTTGTTAGTCTCGTCGACATTATACTCATTAGTAGCTTCGCAGCACAGTTCATAAAGGATATACCTCGGTAGTTCATCGGATCGTTGATATCTCCTTTTTAATATATTGGAAATATTATACTGTTGATGAAAGATTTTTCCAAACAGTTGATATCAAACACTCTATTGTATATAGTGACAATTTGTTTAAGCATCTCATTTGGGGCGTTTTTGAAAAATTCATACGGAACTCTGTCTTCTCCAGGAGCTTTGTTGGATTTGGCTTTGTTTAGTGCTGACAATAGTTCCTCCATTGTTAATACTGCATCTAAGTCTGGATCCGTGATATACATTGGTGCATATTGAAACTCCACGGCGTTTTGTTGAGGGTTAAGGAGATTATTAAAGTGATTTCTGAAATCCCACGCAGCTATTTCCACACTTATTTTCGGACTGACTCCTCTAATTTCTCGGACTATCCTCCACCAGTCTTTGCTATCTCTTATTGAGATAATGCGCGCTTCAAGGTTCTGCTCATACTCTATTTTGCTTCTTTCTCATAACACTTTATATTCCTGTTGCGCCTTTGGGTAAATCCGTTTGTCTTCTGCAGTGTTTGTTCTTCTAAAACTGTGCAATGCCGCAAACACATTCTGCCTCTTCCTATAGCATTTGGCGTTGTACCATTTGTTATTAAAATTGGTCGCTTTATTAATTGCAGTTACAATGTCCTCAATTGACAGTTCTTGCTTTTTGGCTTGCAGCACATTAACATGTTTTTGGACATTTTTCTTGTATGCTTCTGCTTTTCTGTCGTTCCAGAGCAGTTTTGGCAGCAAGTTTGACTTCTGGTCAGATGTTGTCGAACCCAATAAAGCAAATTTCAGCAGTATAGGCATGTGGTCTGACCAAATTTTGCTCTCCACCTTAAAACTTATCACACGTTCTAGTATAGCTTCTTCAACTGCACATACATCTATAACCGAGCTCCCGTTTCGGTTTATGAAGGTAAAATCTCTATCTAATAGCCTATTTCCACTGGCTTCATTTCTTATCATTTTCATTTCTAAAAATGATGCTGTTTCCATTGACAAATCTTCATCATTTTGATATTCGCAATGCCACGTTGACAAAAACAGCTGAATGGTTTGATTTAAACAACAGGCGCCACTTTCAAACTCACGGGGAGTTTTTGCAATATTTACCCAAAAAAAGACATACCCGGCAGGAAAGCAATTACCATGGGCGAACGCATTGTTAACGCCCTGAATAATCAGCAGAAAGCTAAATACACAACTTATTTTGACTAAATTATATTATAAACAAAATTGCGCCTTATTTTTAAATTCAAATCAATAGTTTATTGGTGATGACACTTTCTATTTCCAGAGAGTAACGAGTAGTGCCAGAGAGTAGCGAGTACTTTTTAAAAAAATACCAAATTCCTTCGTGGGGAATGCCATCATTTTTAAGAAATGAAGGAAATGAAGGGCAAAATGCAACAACAATTTGTATGGAAGAAATGATATCATTTTCTTCATTTCTTGTCATTTCAAGAAATGAAGCTTCATTTCTTTGGTGGAAATAGGCTATAAGTCGCCTTTTGTTCTGCCATTTAAAATTGTCAGTCTCCTGTCATCTGCAAAGTCCAGAAATTTCCTTCCATTTGCATTTACAGTCGCATCTTTGGAGTTTCTTGCATCCACTCCATTTATAAACGTTTCTAGCATGACTTCGTCCAAATATTGTTGCTCGCCACAAATACGCTCATTAATATCACCAATCACGATTGCACTTTCCACTTCTTGTTCAAATAACTCCTTTTTGTATTTGTGAGTAAGTTTTTATACACTTTAACGAGCTCTTGCAAGAATTCGTCAGAGGCATTCGAAAAGAATTCGTATGGTATTCGATCCTCTCCTGGCGCTTTATTATTTTTTGACTTTGCGAGCATTGATCGTATCTCCATAATTGTGATGTGCTCGTCTAGGTTGCTATCTGCACTCCAATTCGGCGCATACACAATGCTTAATGCTGTTCTCTGAGCGCTTAATAATTCATTGAAATTCACCTTAAAGACGTTTTCTGTTATACTATTTCCAACCTGCAAAGTTCCATTTTTCAGCGTCTCCACAATATTACACCAATCCTTCGTGTTTCCTACTTCTGCGAAAGATTGTGCAAATAAATCGAAGTACTCTCTTTTTATACTCTGTACCGAAGGTACATAGAGTATATTAAGTTTGTGCAAAAGTATGTAACAGGGAGAAGGAATCGTTTCCGACCCTATAAAGTATATATATTCTTGATCAGCATCAACAGCCGAGTCGATATAGCCATGTCCGTCTGTCCGTCCGTCCGTCTGTCCGTCCGTCCGTCCGTATGAACGAAGAGATCTCGGAGATGGTAAGAGATAGAGGTTTGACATGTATGGGACATATATTTCTTATACTTGCAGGCAGATCAAGTTTATTTTCAATTTTTGCCACGCCCCCTCGCGCCCCCGCAATTTGGAAAAAACTTCATATCTCCTACAGTTTTGGAGATAGATGGTTCGTTCCTTCTAGAGATACCTATGAAAACAAATTTTTTTATTGTAAATTTGCATGACCGCAACATGCATAAAGATTCGGATGAACGATATCTTGCTACAGTAATGAAAAACCAAAATACGAAATTTTAAGGTTTAATACCTTCGCCATGGCTTTAATCCAAAAAAATCGTTCGACGGTAAACTCATTTTTAAAAGATGTGCCTAACAAAGTGAAAAAATTACCATATTGGTATCGATAACAAGCCTATCGATAGACAACCACAGCTGGTGGTAGCAGTATCAATTCAAAGTAGCCTACTATTTCTTCGCTACTTGCTCCTGTATCATGATACGTCAAATTCCCTATCATGATACCGTATCACTCGAGTTCAGCAGGAAGATCATTAAAAATGTATACATGATCAGGGAGCAAGTTGTTCTGCTGAACAAGGCCAATGCTTAATGCTGTTCTGTGAGCGTTTAATAATTCATTGAAATTCACCTTAAAGACGTATTCTGTTATACTATTTCCAACCTGCAAAGTTCCATTTTTCAGCGTCTCTACAATATTCCACCAATCCTTCGTGTTTCTTACTTCTGCAAAAGATTCTGCAAAGGAATCGAAGTACTCTCTTTTTTTAAAAAGGCACAGTTAGTTAGTTAGAGAGCGGTAAGTTTATAAGTTGAATTTCCGGTGATTGTTTAATTTTTTGTACATTTTTGTTCAAAAGCGATATATACTTGGCTTTTAGGATTCATTCCAGTATAGTTTTGGCAGCAGCTTCATATCAAGTCTTGATCGCTTAGTGCTAGTCAGGTTCATAGTTAGTTTGTCTGGCAAGTGATCTGACCAGATGGCGTCATCCACTTGGAGTTTTGCAATGTGTTCGACCAAGTCCTGTAAGACTGCGCAAGTATCATTTACAGAGTTTCCTTGGCTAGATATATAAGTAAAGTTACACATTTCATCGCCTATTGTTCGACCATTCAAAACGATAAGACCATAGTCGTCACAAAAGTTGATAAAGTCACAACCATTTGCGTTGACCAACTCATCCTTTGACGATCTGTATCCGCTGCCAGATGGAAAATGTGCTAGGGTCAATTCGTCTAGCCCTTCGTTTTCATTTCCAATGCTGACATCTAGGTAAAGAAGACTGTGTAAAGAAGTCCTTGATTACTTCAAATTCTTCTCGCCAATCTGAACCGCGTATGTAGGGAGCGAAAATGGAGAACTGCAAGTGGGTAGTTTTGATATTTATAATATTTATGTCCATTTCATTTTCTATCGATTTCGATGCCTTTTTTCATTAGTGCTTTTTTCACTCCGCAAAGAGCTCCGCCTATAGTCCTGCCAAATTTTTATTTTCTCTTTGCCGGTATCCACTTTAAATGAAACGCCTTATGAATAAGTGACCATATTTATCGGTGTTGTCTTCCCCAACATGTGTTTCTGTTATTAAGAAAATGTCTGCTGTGCTAAGGTAGAGTTGAAAAGCTCTCTATGTAATAGTTTGCTATAAAGTCCGTATATGTTATACACTATTATATCCATATTTATATTAATTGTGTTAATTGGAATCCTGCTTAATACATTTTCGACAACTAGTTTTTTGTATTTTAGGAATCTTTGAGCTTGTTGAAATCAGTGGTGATGTCTTTGGCACGTTCTCCCCAAAGGTCTCTTATGTCAGATTCGGCGGTTAAATCTCCTGCTCTCAATATTTTATTTGTATCAACTCGAAACCATTTGTTGCATAGACGATAGGTTTCGTCGAAGTTACAGCAATATTTTTTTTATCCATTAGTCTGGCTTCACTTAGATCCTTCTCGATCTATATTCGGGTACCTGCTAATTTCATTACATTTTAAAATAATTTATCTACCACCTCTTTAGATTCGATCGTATCTATAACCATTTCTTTTCCATTTCTGCTTCTAATGATCCTTGCATCCTTTATCTCAACATTTTCTAATTGCAGTTGTTCCTCGAAAAGTTTCTTCACCTCAGTTTTGGGGGATCCTTGCGTAGTTAGACCATTTATAATGACGATTTTTTTCCTTGCTCGCGTCCACCATTCGCACTATATCCTTGTTCGAAAAGACTCTTTCTGACTGCAATTTTGACAACTGTTCTTTTAACATTGTATTTTCGACCTTAAGTTCTTCTATCTGCGATGTAAAGTGTGTGCTCATACATTGAAGATCAGTTTTGGCAGCCATATTTTCTGCCAGGTATTTAAAGTTTTGGGCGGCTTCTGCTTTGGTTGCATTAATGGCTTTGAATAAGTCTTCCATCGTCGGCTCCATCGCTTGTTCGCCAGACTTATGTTACTTTGGTGATGGCTGGTAGGAGTGTTCGGGCGGGCTTCGTGCTAGCTTACACATTTTTAGATTAAGGTAGTTGAATAAAATCGAATTCTTAGCTTAATACAAAGAGACAAAAAAACATCAAAAGTAAAACTCTCTTTCAAAAAGAAATTTATCGGCGGCTTGTTATCGATAAATAGGTGTGAATGGCAATTTATTATCTATACAGCGAACAGCTGATGTGTGCCACCTCTGGATCTTTTAAGTTTCTTGCCTCGTGTGTTTGGTCTGTGTGTGTGTTGCCACTTAAAAGGCACTTTCTTCACTTGTTGCGCCTTTCTCCAGCCCACGATCGTAATGGCGGCCAAAATTAAAGTGATAAGATGTTACCCAAGCTGCGGCTTCAAATATACGCTGTCAGCATAAGCGTCTTGGTGAGCACCCCCTCCAGTGTAGTGTCAACAGCTGATGCTTTGTTTTGTTGCAGGTGACCTTAATTAGCTTCACGAACTGAAGCCCGACGCAAACACGCCTGCACAGTTGAAACTCTCTCAATTGTCTCGTTCCAGAAGTTGACGAGATATGATCATTTTAATAGTTGTTCACTGTCTTGCCGTTTTAAGGTGCCATTAACGTCGTTCAGGAAGATGATGCCATTGCCAATTTCCTCGATTTCTGGGACGTGATCCGCGTTACTAAATTCACAGAGCGATTTTCCCGTGTAAGTAACTTAGGTAGACAAGAGGTATTACTTAAATCGATCATTTTTGCCTATTTTTATTCCCAACATTTCCTCCTGATATTGAAATATTTCCATTTCTGGAAAATTTATCATGACATTATTTCTCCGTATGGGTTTTAATAGAAGATTTTGGTAATCTTTAATAGAAAGGGAAGGCATATTACTATTTTTAAATTGGTCGTTAATTGCGTTAAGTTCGCTTTCTCCCAACAAAAAGGTATTTATTACGTTTATTTTTGCCCATTGTATGGCGTACTTTATGTTGATAACCTCTTCCGTTATGAGTCTACCTTGGTTTTGAAACCTTACTGCAATGTCATTGCTTAAGGATCAATCTTTTCGGATTGAATTCCCTAAGTCGTTCGAGATTCGGGTTAGTGTGTTGATGCGATCTTCTAGTTGACTGTTAATAATAAAAATTGTTTATTGTCTTTTGAAATAAGCTTGTTCGTGTTTCACGTATTCCCAAGCTGTGCCTATTAAGTTAATGGCTCCTGCAGGCCGTTTTTTTAATGACATTATTGTACGGAAGGTAACATATGTTTGGGAGATTTTGTGCTGTAGAGTATGGTATAGACTGTTGGTCCTAAGTTCTTCTTCCGTGTGATGTTGTAACTAGTCGAGTGTGTTTTGGATTAGCTCCAGTTCTTTGACATGAATAATGCGTGTCGTGGATTCGCATACTTTGCCAATTAATTTGTTGATGGTAGAGGTCTGAGCGTCGGTATAGTTGGTAACGTCAATGGATCCATGTACTACGTCCGCTATCAATTATTTACTCTTAATATTGCTTCTATGAACAATTTTTCCCGAATTAGTTGGTACTGTTGTATTCCGATTTTCCTTTACTATTCCTTTTCTGAACCTAGCTGATATTTTGAGCCCAGTCAGGTATTAACTCTGACAAATATTTCGTCCCGTGGTTTGTACTCGAGTATAGTTTGTCGATTTTTATTGTGGTGTCAGCTACAGCTAACAGATATCAGCTATGATTTTTGCTTCATTTATGCGTACTTTGTAATTTCTCTATGAAATTTTATAAATAAAAAAATTTTAATTTGAATGAAATTTTATAGTCTTCGCTTCTTTTAAGTTGATTTAACTCATATCTGGATCTTGGTATTCTCGATAACATAGAATTTGGCATATATAATATAAAGGGTGATTTTTTAGCAGCTTTCGGATTTGATTGAAAAAAAATTTAGAAAATTCACAAAAATGCATGATATCTTTATTTGAGTCGATAGAACGATCTATATTATTTAATGTTTAAAGATGATTTCATATAAATTTTGACCGCGGCTACGCATTAAATGGTACATACCTGAGTCCAGTTTTGACATACTCTCTCCAACATATCTGCCGGTAAACGAATAAATTCTTCAATATTGGCTTTCAGTGCGTCAACTGTTGCGGACTTATCGCTATAGACATGAGCCTTAACATAGCCCCACAACAAATAGTCTAAAGGTGTTATATCGCACGATCTAGGCGACCAATTGACTGGCCCCCAAACGTGAAATAAACTGTTCACCGAACTCGCCTCTTAATTGGACAATGGTTTCGCGTGCTGTGTAGCATGTGGTACCGTCTTGTTGAAATTTCGCACGGTAGAGCTCTCCATTCACAATAACGTTCCTGCCTTCGTCATGTTTAAAAAAGTACGGTCCCATCATGCCACCGGCCCACAACCGCACCAAATAGTGCATTTTAAGGGTGAATCGGCAGTTCTTGAACTGCCTCTGGCTGCTCTTTAGACCGAATTCGGCAATTCTGTCTGTTGACGTACTCATTGAGTCAAAAATGAGCTTCGTCACTGAAAACAATTTTTTGAAATTTTCAATTTCTTACTTAGCACGACTTTTGATAATAAAATTCAATGATTTGAAAGCGCTGTTCGTTTGTAAGTCGATTCATGGTTAGATTATAGACCAAACTGAACATGTTTAACAGTAACATGTGACACGAAAACAGCTCAGCTGCCAAAAACAGTGTGACCAAAAAGAAAGTTGCTTAAAAATCACCCTTTATTAAGTATTTAATTAAACTATGATTACCATCAGCAAGTAATACGGTTAACTTTGACCAATTCTTATAAAAGAACTTAAGCATTACATAGTTTGAGTTCCAACGTGTTGAATAGGGCCTTTTTAACGTTGTTTGTAAATTGTATTCATTTTGTATGTTTAACAAATAAATTAAATAAAACAAAATATTTGGCATCACACAGTTCAAAGGGCCATAAGCCAAAGTCGCTTGACATCTGTGCTTCAGTTTTACGCACAAGGGAAAGGGATCAACATGTTAACAGTAAGCTGCAATATTTGAGAAGCTTTTTCATGGCTAGATACTTCACAGCTAACGCCAATAGCTGGTGAGGATGGCCGGTCGTGTAAAAGTTTTAGGAGAAAAACCAATTTTTTTGTTAGATGTTCCGAGGCGGGATCGAACCCACGACCTCTTGCACAGCAGCCACATACACTGCCCGCTGCACCACAACCGGCCAATTAACAACTTAATTGATTTTCTATTTAAGTCGGGTAAATAAAACATTCTACAAACTCGGACCTCAAACTTTCAAACCTTAACCTTTGTTAATTTTGGTTCGAATCCCCGAACGGGACTGCGCAAAATATTTTTTGAGCTAGCAGCCCTGATTTTATCAAGGCTTGTATAACAAATTGGGCTATGCATTGGAATTTCGACGACACATTCAAATACTCTTGCACAACTTCACGGTTATTATTATTAACATTAGCCCCTGGGGTGCGAACACACTCGGCAGTTCACCCCGAATGCTTTGCCGAAGTCATGCATCACTGAGTTTCAGAGAAAGACATGGAAATTTTCCGTCCTCGCTTCTTGGGGAACCCCGCTGTAAAAGAACCTTAACGAGGACGTACCAAAGTAGAGAGTTGAAGGTAGAGCACATATTAAAAAAGATTAAAATACACTATAGCCTGTCACGTGGAGGAGAGGAAATCCTCTCACTAATATCCTAATATTAGTGTCATCTTTTTTGGGGTATAGTTGTTATATTGGTTGATTTTTTTATACCCTTGTAGAGGGTCTATTGAAATTGTCCAGATGTTTGTAACGCATAGAAAGGGAAGTATCTCCGACCACATAACGTATGTATACTCTTGATCAGCATGAACAGCCGAGTCGATATAGCCATGTCCATCCGTCCCACAGTGGGCGAAATGAACAATTTAGCGAAACGAAATTAATATCTTCCAAAGTAAATCAGAACATCGCAATCTGTTTATTGGTCTTAGGGAAAATAACTTTTTTGTTTTTAAGTAAATCGTTCTTAAGGTCGGTGATTCTTAATATTACACGCTTTCAATCTAATTTGAAAAAGTTGATCGACATCGGGTGACTATATCTTATGGTTGCCATAGTACCGATCGGTCGAAAATAGTTCTTGGTAAGAAATTTTTTTTGTTTTTAATGTTAGCGTCTCTAAACTCACTGATTACTTATTCTGTATGCTTTCAAATATATTCGCGAATTTGGTCGAAATCGGATGACTATATCCAAAGGCTGCCATAAGACCGATCGGTCGGAAAATGAGTCTTAGTGAGAATAACTTTTTTGTTTTAAATTTTATCGTTCTTAAACTCAGCGATTTTTTTATTTTGATATGTTTTCAAAAATATTCGCGAAATTTGGTCGAATACAGATGTTGTCGGAAAATGGGCTTCAGTTAGAAAAATTTTTGATTTTTATGTAAGCGTTCTTAAATTCTGACATTTCAAAAAGAGCATTTGCAAGGGTATAAAAACTTCGGCACAGACGAAGTTAGCTTGACCTTCTCGCTTTTAAATTTATTCGGTAGGTGCACTTACATTTTGAGCCAAATCTCGAGTCAGAAATGTTAGATGGTGTCAAGCAAGGTATGAATCGAAAGGTTATTGAATTTCCAATAATCGCGCGAAACGTTGTTTTTAAATCGGTAAAAAAGTTTGAATACAAACAGCAAAAATATTTGAAAACAATAGAGGAAAGCTAACTTCGACTCGACCGAAGTTTATATACCCTTGTAGATTGATGGCGCCACTATTTTGAGCATTTGCTTCTCAGTTTTTTATATGGCAGCTATATGATATATTCATCCGATTTTGACCGAACTCCCCAAAATTGTGTGGAAACTGATAATATTCACAACTGGAAGGTATAAAGACGCTACCATTGAAAACAAAAAAGTTTTTCTCACTAGAACTACTTTTTCGACCGATAGTTCCTATGGCAGCAAAACTATACGAGGATTGGGGACGTTTGCGTTGAAGACAAAAAAGTTTTTCTCACTAAAACTACTTTTTTGACCGATGGTTCCTAGTCATCCGATCCGGCCGATTTCGACAAATGTGCAGCGTATTTGTACCAAAAGGCTTCGTGCAAAGTTTGGTTAAGATAGCTTTAAAACTGACGGAGGAGACAGCATAGAAACAGACGAACAGACGGACGGACAGACGTACGGACGGACAGACGGAAATGGCTATATCAACTCAGCTCGTCATGCTGATCAAGAATATATAAGGTTGTCAAAAAAGTCTTGCGGTATTTTTATTGAATTTTCAATTGTTCATAAAATTGGTTATAATAATGCGATTTAAGTCAAATATGCGCCGTTTTGTTCGATGACGAGTTCCCAACGAAATGCCAACTTCATAATGCCCCTCTTATAGAAGCTCGCTTCCCTATTGGCAAAAAACTCGGAGAGCCAATTTTCACAGGACTCTCTTGTGGCCAACTTCCGACTACCAAGCTCGTTCGCCATGGACAGAAATAGGTGGTAATCACTTGGTGCGAGATCCGGACTATACGGTGGATGCAAAAGAACCTCCCATCCGAGCTCCCGGAGCTTCTGGCGCGTCACCAAAGATGTGTGTGGCCTAGCGTTGTCCTGATGGAAGACAATTCGGCCTCTGTTGATCAAAGATGGCCTCTTCTGCATGAGTGCTGCATTCAAGCGGTCCAGTTGTTGGCAGTACAGGTCCGAATTGAGCGTTTGGCCATAGGGGAGCAGCTCATAGTGGATGATTCCCTGCCAATCCCACCAAACACACAGAAGAACCTTCCTGGCCGTCAATCCAGGCTTGGCCACCGTCTGGGCAGCTTCACCGCATTTCGACCACGACCGTTTGCGCTTCACGTTGTCGTAAGTGACCCACTTTTCATCGCCAGTCACCATCCGCTTCAAAAACGGGTCGATTTTGTTGCGATTCAGAAGCGATTCGCATGCATCCATACGGGCAAAAATGTTTTTTTGCGTCAAGTCGTGTGGCACCCATACATCGAGCTTCTTTTTGAATCGAAGCTTCTTCAAATGGTTTATAACGGTTTAATGACTCATGCCCAGCTCTTGGCCGATGCTACGGCTGCTACTATGCTGGTCTCTTTCGATCAATTCAGCGATTTTATCGCAATTTTCGACGACAGGCCTTCCGGACCGTGGCGCATCTTCGATCACCTCTGCACCAGAGCGAAAACGTTGAATCCATCGTTGTGCGGTGGAAATGGAAACTGTATCATGTCCATAAACTGCACAAATTTTATTGGCAGCATGAGATGCATTTTTGCCTTTATCGTAGTAGTACTGTAAAATATGCCCTATTTTCTCTTTATTTTGCTCCATGTTTGCGACGCTATAACTCACGAACGACTAAAAACAAACAACAATAAATCAAACACGTGTTAGCGCGTGAAAAGAGCTTCCCAAAAAGCTCTATCGTGAACCGATGCGACGAATACAACTAGAACTACGCGCTTGCAAAAACAAGCTTGCGGAAATACCGCAAGACTTTTTTGACTTTGGAGACCTTATATATACTTTGTGTGGTCGAAGATGCTTCCTTCTATGCGTTACAAACATCTGGACAATTTTAATATACTCTCTACAAGCGTATAAAAATAATTTTTTTTAAATAAAACCGCTCGAAATTTTTTTTTTAACATCTAGAAAAAATATTAAAAAATAGAACGAAATTATTTTTATTTTTTCTTAAGAATCGCATTTTTTCGTAGAAAATAAGGTATTAATAAAGAAAATCTATGGATAAACACCGAATTGATATTCGATGATCGCAATACATTATAGCTTGGAAGAATATCGGCGATTTGAACAAGCCCATTTTTTTCAGATTTCTGTACGATTCAGCTTACTTTAGGTTTTGTTATATAAAACTGTATCAGAAGATAGCTTTCCAAAGCCAAAAAATTCTTTGTGGGGATATCTTCGTTGAGTCAAACAAAAAAAGGTTTTGTTTTGATGCTGACACTGCGCCTAAAAGGACCAACAAATGCAAGGGCAGCACATATTAGCAGGTGATATTGGACATTTTAAAACAACAAGGACTCACACTGACTAAAAAAGTTAAAATCGACTTGGACATTTGGGAACATTTTTAGTTTTGCTCCACGAAAGGCAGGTGTAGGCTACTAAGTTCAGGTTGTTAAAACGCGTTACTTTCACTGCGTCTTACAAGTAATACATATATGGACTTACATTGATTTTTTACTTAATGCATACTTTTATATTAATATATAACCAAGCTTTTATGTAAAACACAGCTAAATTAACAACAACTGCAAAAATGCGGGAATTAATTGAAAACCACTTGCCAAAACATATGTTGTGTTTGATAGCTCACAGATATTTAGATATATATCGGAATGCTTTCAGATAAACTTTTATAAGCTAATCAAAGATCGGTAGTCGATAAATAAAAAAAAATTAACGCTTTTTCAAACTTGAAAAATTGAATTTCGAAGCGCTAGAATGGCCGTTTCGCCCACTGTGCGTCTGTCCGTCCGTCTGTTTCTATGCTATCTCCTCCATCAGTTTTAAGGCTATCGTAACCAAACTTAGCATGAAGCCTTTTGGTATAAATACGCAGCACATTTGTCGGAACCGGCCGGATCTGATGACTATAGCATATAGCTGCCATAGGAACCATCGGTCGAAAAACTAGTTTTAATAAGAAAAACTGTTTTGTTTTTAATGCAAACGTCCCCAAACCTCGTATATCTAAGTTTTCTATGCTTTTACATAATTCCATCAAGTTTAAGGAAAATCGGTCAACTATGTAGTATAGCTGCCATACAAAATATAGTTTTGAAAAAAACTCCTAGCAGAACAAACTTTTTTCTTTTCAATGCTATCGCTCTCAAACTTGTCACTTAACAATATTGTATGCTACCACACAGTTCTGCCAAGTTTGATCCAAATCGGATGACTATATCATATAGCTGCCATAGGAACCATCGGTCGAAAAAGTAGTTTTAGTTAGAAAAACTGTTTTGTTTTTAATGCAAACGTCCCCAAACCTCGTATATCTAAGTTTACCGTGCTTTCACATAATTCCACCAAGTTTTATGAAAATCGGCCAACTATATAATATAGCTGCCATACAAAAGATATGTCTGAAAAAAGTCTTAGTAGGAAAAACTTTTTTGTTTGCAATGCTATCGCTCCCAAACTTGTTACTGATCAATTATATAAGCTACCACACAATTCTACCGAGCTTCATCCAAATCGGATGACTATAGCATATAGCTGCCATAGGAACGATCGGTCGAAAAATTAGTTTTAGTTAGAAAAACTTTTTTGTTTTCAACGGTACCGTCTTTATACCTTCTAGTTGTGAATATAATCAGTTTCAACCCAATTTTGGGTAGTTTGAACAAAATCGGATGAATACACACAGAAATTAAGCCTTGTGTGCGTATGCCTCAAATATTAAAACGTAGTGTGCGTTCTTTTGAAGTATACGTAAGCGCAGCTGAAATACGCATACGCACCATGAAGTATACGTATACGTAGCATTCGTTTTTTGATAGGATACGCATTGCCTATGCATATACCTATGCGTCCACGTTTTTGGTACGTTTTGCAGTTCTCTGGTACGTACCGGTAAAATTTAAAGAAATTTTTGGCCAAATACAAGACAAAGTTGGTAAGCAACCTACACACACAAATAGGGATTTGTTCGATTTACGTCAATGATCAATTGTATTCGCAGCTGGTTTCCATAAAATATTCTCAAGTTTGTATTCATTATATGATTAAAATCATATTTTTTATCGGCTATTGATCTTGCGTTTAGCGGAGACGTAATAAGCATCAGATTTTTTGATAGCTCCTAGTATTTTGAACACTTTGTCGAATTTGCATCTTTATTATTTTGTAAAGGTTTTTATGCTTAGAAAAATCTTGATTGATGCCATTAAACTGATATGTGAAGATACTAAACTATTTGTATTGCACATTATGACTGTCGGATCTAAAAAAAACACACAATTTTTGAGTTTATAATACTGTAGTTACCCCAGTAATTGTCTGTTCAGAGGTTAGCGTAGTAGTGTCCGAGACAATGCCATAAACCGGTACGATGTTTAGGTTTTTTTCGGTCCTTTCGGTTACAAAAATATCGGTTCTCGAATACCGAATACACAAAAAATTTAAATTTTGGTTCGGTCCGGAATCTGGTTCTGTATACGGTTTCGGTTCGATTCCTTGATTTCAAAGAATTCAAATGTTATAAAGCTTAGGCTTAAACAGTTTAAACTTCACGATGGGTACGAACATCCGGTATGAACCTTATGCAGATTTTAGAGGTTAGCAGTCTTCTCCCTACTTCCCTCCCTTCCCTTCTTCTCCTTCTCCCTATTACAAACGATTTGAACGATTTATCCTTTTGACTCAAAAAACTTGTGACACCCCTTCCATTATAGTGTAACATACTTACGGGCTGTCATGCCGTTTCAGCCTCAGATCAATAGTTCTTCCATGCACATTTAGCGAATTATCTGCATTGGCATTCTGATTGCAGAGCGTGTGTTGGTGCCAGAGCACGTGACCCAACTGCATCATGAATGAGGCGATGCCGCGAGCGTTTGTCACTAAATATAGGCATATCGCACCAATGTAACATAGGCGTGTCTGAATGTGTGAGTGGTTGTGTGTAAATTTAGGTAGCCAAACTTGGCGCACTTCAATTTGCTGTCAGAAGCATGAAAAGAGCGCCCTCGTACCGCTGCTTTTCTAGCCTACCCTGCGCCCACATCAACGTCAACAGAGCGTTAGCGACGTCAACATTGGCCTAGTCACGTTTCGCCTATGGATGTACTACCGTCAGTTGAAACTCTCTCCCCCTCTCTCTTTTCTGGCTTTGTTCATTTCGATGCCTAGGACTGAGGAGGTATGGAATGGGTATGTACGTTGGAGGAATTATTGTGTAAACCAAAATCCAAACGACCGCATAAAGTGAACACATTGAAATCGTCATTTGCTATCATCGCTTATCACCCCTCCCCTAGGATATTTATATTTGTTTGTACATACGTCAGTACTACATATGTTCATGTGTACACGCGTTAAGCGGTATCCCATATTTCTACCCCTTGACTTTAGACACACAGGGGCTTGTTTTCAATTAGAACTGGACAAATGAAAAACTGCGCCGACATCGGCCTGCAGTGTTTAATTATAGTCATAGGCCGATTGGACGGGACTGACCCACTTTGCACCAGTGCTGACGACTATTCACGATAAGTCGACTGTAAATAAAAGCTAAAAAAAAAATGTCAAAAAAAATTGTTTAGTATATTTACTCATACAAATACCTAAAGATAATTGTGTGTTTCACTTGACCTAGAGCCGGCAATACTCAAATTTCTACAATTTAGAAAGGTCGCTAACTATCAACTTTAAAGATAATAATGCTAAAAGTCAGTCAAAAACATTCTGAAATTATAAACAATAATAATAATCTGCAAACCCCTAAAATTATTAGCTTAAGTTAATACGCATTATTTCTTCTATAAGCTGTTCATCTATACTAGCTCTTAGATCAGAAAGATCAACCTTAAGTGTTGAAAAGGCTCGTTCAACTAATACCTGAGTTGCTGGGACAGCAAGGATACTTAAGGCAATATATTTTAAGTCCTCAATTTTTTGACCATTGCAAATTTTTTTAAAACATTTGTCGATGTATGTTCTCTAGATTGGACCTCCTGAATATAAAATATATAAGGTCATGGTCTCAACCTCTGATGCTTTTGTTTTGATGCGTAAAAAAAAAACAAAAGTAAAAAAGTCGAATTTTAACGGGCACGAATAGGCTCTTAAGTTTTTGTGAATAACACATTCGCAGTGTTGCCCATTATCACATAATGGTTTTCTTTAAAAATAGTCGGAGTAGATTTAAATTACAAATTATTTCGAATTCCAAAACCAAAAATAGAGGAAAGCTAACTTCGGCTCGACCGAAGTTTATATACGCTAGTAGCTTGATGGCGCCACTATTTTTAGCATTTGCTTGCCAGTTTGTTATATGGCAGCTATATGATATATTCATCCGATTTTGTCCGAACTCCCCAAAATTGTGTGAAAATTGATAATATTCACAACTGGAAGGTATAAAGACGTTACCATTGAAAATAAAAAAGTTTTTCTCACTAGAACTACTTTTTCTACCGAAAGTTCCTATGGCAGCTATATGCTATAGTCATCCGATTTGAATCAAACTAGGCAGATTCGTGTGGTGGCATAAATTATTGATCAATAACAAGTTTGAGAGCGATAGCATTGAAAACAAAAAAGTTTTTCCTACTAAGACTTTTTTTCAGACATATCTTTTGTATGGCAGCTATACTATATAGTTGGCCGATTTTCATAAAACTTGGTGGAATTATGTGAAAGCACGGAAAACTTAGAAATTCGGCACGTTTGCGTTGAAGACAAAAAAAGTTGTTCTAACTAAAACTACTTTTTCGACCAATAGTTCGTATGGCAGCTATATGGTATAATCATTCCATTTGGATCATATTTGACAGGATTGTGTGGTAGCATATAATATTGATCAGTTACAAGTTTGAGAGTGATGGCATTGAAAACAAAAAAGTTTGTCCTACTAGGACCTACCTACTATATATATATCAAAACTATATTTTGTATGGCAGCTATAAAATATAGTTGACCGATTTTCATAAGACTTGGTGGAATTGTGTAAAAGCATAAAAAACTTAGAAGTACGAGGTTTGGGGACGTTTGCATTGAAAACAAAACAGTTTTTCTCACTAAAACCAGTTTTTCGACCGATGGTTCCTATGGCAGCTATATGCTATAGTCATCCGATCCGGTCGGTTCCGACAAATGTGCTGCGTATTTGAACCAAAAGGCTTCAGGCAAAGTATGGTTTAGATAGCTTTAAAACTGACGGAGGAGATAGCATAGAAACAGACGGACGGACAGACGGACATGGCTATATCAACTCAGCTCGTCATGCTGATCAAGAATATATATATTTTATGTGGTCGGAGATGCTTCCTTCTATGCGTTACAAACTTCTGGACATTTTTAATATACCCTCTGCAACGGTATAAAAAGGGAGCTTTATGTCAATTTACTGCATTGGTTTTTATAATCTGTACCGAAGGTACATAGAGTATATTAAGTTTGTGCAAAAGTATGTAACAGGGAGAAGGAATCGTTTCCGACCTTATAAAGTATATATATTCTTGATTAGCATCAACAGCCGAGCCTTAAGAAACGCGTGTTATCAAAAATTGGGCTCAATAAGCCGACCAATAGAAGACCAGTCTGCCATATTTCCACAAATATAGTTGCTTTTTGATTTTCAAAAGGAAAGGCATTGAAATGAACTTATAATTTCGTTGTAAAATTTTGTATTTAATGAACGTGTCGTGTGATTAATTTTTTTGAAAACTTTAAGTCTCTGTCGCGCCCATTTAAAATTAAAATAAAATTTTTTTGATTTTGAAAATGAATAATTATACAATATATTATATATTAGCTTTGGGAATGCTGAGACCTACTGTTTTCCATTTTGCCATTTTGAAGTTCGATCTAATGTTCTCATGTACAATTTTTGAAGGAATCTACAGTATTAACTGATTTTATATTTGATATTTGTGAATTGCTTTCGATTGCTAAACTAATCTTCCCTTCTTCGCAATCAGACGTTGAGTCATTTAAAGTTGAATTTTGAACACACGGCATGTCCTCTTAGCGAGCTGCGCCATCAGGCGTCCCTTTTTAGGCGCAACCAGTCGCAGTATAAGAACTCAGCAGGCAGAAATCACCGTCGAGCTTAGAGGCCATGAAAAATGCTTATATTATGTGTCTTCGAACGACGAGGTTGTGTTTCGAGTCCCAGGAGGGGTGGGGTGGGTTGCATTGCAACCGAATTTTTCTTTTTTCTTTCTTTTTTTTTTAACAAAACAAATCAATATATATATCATAAAATTCTTCAACTGAAGCTTTACAAAAAACTGTGGGATGGTTGATAAGGACTATAAATCTTGTTATTGACATTTCTAAGCTCTTTTCAACGTTTTTCAATCTTGTTTTTATAAGATTGCAAAATTCTCGAATAAGAGATTTTCAGTCGCCGAGCCTAAAGGAGCGCTGTGTAATCAACAATTGGGCTCAATAAGCCGACCGAAAAACAGCAGTCTCATATCTGCCATATTTCCACAAATGTAGTTGCCTTTATTGAATTTCAAAAGATGACAGCAATTGAAAGTGAACTAAGAACTTCGTTGTACAAATTTGTATTTGGTAAACGTGTCGTATGGTTAGTTTTTTACAAAACTTCAAGGCCCTGTCGCGCCCATTTAAAATTTAATAATAAAATTTGTACAATGATTAATTCCACAACAATTAATTATTACCGGAAATATTGCCGCTTTGAGGAATGCCGAGACCTACTTATTGTACCCGTTACTCGTAGAGTTGGCGGGTCCACTGCAAATGTAAAGTCGCGCAAATGTATGTAACAGGCAGAAGGAATCATTTCCGAACCGTAGAAAGTATGGGGGAAACAATCATGATCATGCATCAACAGCCAGGTCCGTCTGTCACAGAAACTGTACATGTATGAACGCCGAGATCTCACAGACATGTGTCAGTGGCATCAGAGCTATTACCAAAGTTAGAAGTCTCAGATCTCCTCACAATGTCTGTCACGCCGCTTAAGCCTACTTTCAATCTGCCATTTGCCACGAACACCCCTCACTGCCACCAAGCAATTTGGAAAAGAACGCTCAGATCTCCTACAGATTTCGATCATAGATGGTCCGTACTGTATCTGAGAGATATCTAGTACTCTAAGCTTCTTTATCTGATAGCTTGCTGGCAGGAATGATAGAGATCGGATCAACGATGCGCAGAGTTATGAGCAGGAAACGAGGCTTTATCATTCCTTCAGCAAATGCGATAAATAATTTTGAGTACTAGATATCTCTGAGAAAGTACAAACCATATATCATCAATAGCCGTAGGAGATCCACTGACGCATGTTCCAAATTGCGGAGCGTGAGGGGGCGTGGCCAAAATTGAAAATACACTTAATCTGCGTGCAGACAATAAAGTGTGACACTCCAAAATTGGTTGCTCTAGCTCTTTCTAGTCTCCGAGACCCAGGTGTTCATACAGACGACGGACAGACGAACTAGGGGCTGTTGATGTTGGGCAAGAATACATATGCAGTGGATATCGCCGGAAATGATTCCGTCTGCCTGTTACATACAGATGCGCGACCTCAGTCATTCCTTTTACTCTACGAGTAACGGGTATAAAAGTAGGTCTCGGCATTCCCAAAGCTAAAATTGTCCTGTATAATTAATAATTGGGAAAATCAACAAATTTTATTTTAATTTTAAATGGGCGCGACAGGGCCTTGAAGTTTTGTAAAAAACTAACCAAACGACACGTTAACCAAATACAAATTTGTACAACGAAGTTCTTAGTTCACTTTCAATTGCTGTCATCTTTTCAAATTCAATAAAGGCAACTACATTTGTGGAAATATGGCAGATATGAGACTGCTGTTTTTCGGTCGGCTTATTGAGCCCAATTGTTGATAACACAGCGCTCCTTAAGGCTCGGCTGTTGA
>JBAMBO010000085.1:0-22452 GCA_037044535.1 Lordiphosa magnipectinata | reverse complement strand
AAGTCGAAAAAGACGATTCACAAATATATGTGCTTCCAAAAATGGAAAGGATTTTCAAAATTTCGTTCTTTAACCGAGGATATTTATTTTCATTTACAATTTTCCAAAACTCAATGCCCTTTAAATGTGTGGTTTTGAGTTCATAGTCAGTTTGTAAGTCGCAAAGCTCTAACTGAAGGTGTGGCTTCTGCTCATGTATATTGCAGGTCATTGGCATAAAAAAACTTGCGTCATTTCTTTTATCCATTGAAAATCTTTAAGCCTGCTTTCAAAACTTGTTTTCAAATCTTTTAAATATTGTATATAAACTGAAAAGTTATATGTCGAAATACTAAATTCGTCAAAAATTTCTTTAAATTATTCCAAAATGTAGTTAATTAATATCTGTTGGTTTGTGTTGGTTATAAAAAGGCTTATAATCAACCAAAAAAGACCTTGAGCTAGCCAGTTGTAACATTGACTAAAATCAAAACAGGTCACCAAAGCCCACATACATTTCTTTTAAATGTGAAAAAAAAACAGTTTGCTTACATTCAAATCAATAATGAAAAAGTCAATTTTTTTTATAAATCCATCAACCGAACTTAATAAATCAAAAATGGACCGATTCTGTCCCTGAAGTGATGTGTTGAGGTTATTGAGGTGGAATATAAAATCAGTTAAAAAACCGAGATTAACATTAAATTCTTCACATTTTATTTGAGATAAAAACTCAGAAGTTGGCAATTCTAATTCAACAAATTGTACAATTTCCTTGCGTATTTCAAAAAACCTCTCAAGGCACTTTCCTCTAGAAAGCCACCTCACCTCAGTAAACATTATAAGATCCCCATGTTCACTTTTACACTCTTCTAAGAATTTTCTCAGTTTCCGATGATTAAGTGCATTCTGGCCACCCCTGATTTTATTAACTAATTTAGTGACAATCTGCATAGTTTCAACACTTTTTGTCCACTTAGCGCACAATGCCTCTTGATGTATAATACAGTGAAATGATGGCACCTGTATTCCCGATTTACGTAATTGCCCTATAAAGCCATCCTTTTTACCTATCATAGCAGGTGCGCCGTCTGTGCAAACGGCTGACAGTTTGTTCACCTCTTCAGTTAAGGACAGTCTTCCTTGCACTGCATTGAATACATCAATACCTCTCGTATTTCCCAAAAGGGGAATCACGGCTAGAATCTCTTCATCAATATTACAGAACTTGTCAACCATTCTGACAGCTAAAATAAGTTGACTTGTATTGGAAATATCTGTAGATTCATCCAGTGCCAGAGAAAAAAAACAAGAAAGAAAGTCGGTCAAGCCCGACTATAACATACTCTGTACCCTTACACTCGCATTTGCTCAGGAGTCAAACGGCCAGTTAACACCCCGCGCACAACGCGGTGCGCTCTCTAAGTTTCTCTCTCTCTCTCTCTCTTTCTCTCTCGCACTAAGATTGCCTGTATTGGTGGGGGTGGGTTGTGTTAAGTGGCCGTTTTTTGCCCATAACTTGAGTATCGTTCATCCGATCTTTATCGTTCCTTCAGCAAATCGATAAATAATTTTGTTTGCAAGGTATCTCTAGAAGGAACGAACGATCTATCTCCAAAACTGTAGGAGATATGAAGTTTTTTCCAAATTGCGGGGGCGGGAGGGGGCGTGGCAAAAATTGAAAATAAACTTGATCTGCCTGCAAGTATAAGAAATATATGTCCCATACATGTCAAACCTCTATCTCTTACCATCTCTGAGATCTCTTCGTTCATACGGAAGGACGGACGGACGGACGGACGGACGGACGTACAGAAGGACAGACGGACAGACGGACATGGCTATATCGACTCGGCTGTTGATGCTGATCAAGAATATATATACTTTATAGGGTCGGAAACGATTCCTTCTCCCTGTTACATACTTTTGCACAAACTTAATATGCTCTATGTACCTTCGGTACAGAGTATAAAGAGCAGCACTTAATTTTATTTTTTAACAATGAGTCTAAATAAACATGCAAATCGTCAATTCTACGGGTAACTGTGTTCCTAGATAAGGAAACTGAATTGATTGACTTTGCTAACTCAACACCACTATCACCAAAGCACATTAGTATTTCTTTACACACACTTTTTATGAACTCGCCATCAGAAAATGATTTACAATGCTTGGCAATGTTTAGGCTTGCCACATAGGATGCCTTGAGCGAAGCAGAATGCGTTGAAAATGTTTGCGAATATATTTTTAAATATTGTTCACTAATGTCTTCATTATTTTCATCCATATACTTAATAATTTGTTCCGCATCATAAGCCGTGAACTCTACACGTAGTTCTGCAATGGAAGCTGTGTCTTCATGGTTATGATAGTTGTTATAATGCCTTTTGGCATTCTTGAATTCTTGCACTAAAATCTTGCAAATAATGCATTGAAATTGACATTTGAAATTTCGTTCGAACAAATGTTGCGTCCAGCGATCCATGATTCACTATTTAATTTAAATTTAAATGCCACGTGATGTTTACTTTTTAAATGACGCGCCGACAATGCAATAACTAAAAGCATAATACAATTTCTTCAAGTGGATGCGCGTCGCCAAAGCAACAACAAAATGTTCATGAAATTGTATGACCCAACAACAACCACATGCAAGTCCAGTTACCTTGCTCAAATGCAGATGAAGAATAGAGATAAGAAAACGAAAGTGAAAAATTGTTTTTGCAATTAGCATTGGCGCATGCCGATAGCCGTGTACATATACGCATTTGCTCGCCTATGCTTCGGAGCCAATTACAAAAACAAAGGAGCCATGGGAGCAATGGGGCTGGGCACCCCTCGTGTAGAGTATGTAACACCCAACACACTGCCTTGTGGGACCCATGCCGTTATATTAGTCAATTCTGACTCGTCGTCACCGCAGCTAAGATAGAACTTCCTGCAGTGGAGATATGACTTTAGGAACAGGTAGTATGGCGCAGGTAGATCTTTTTTCAATTTGTATAACAGTCCTGAGTGCCAAACATTATCGAAGGCCTGCTTCACATCTAGGAGGACTGTGGAACAATATTGCCTGTTTTCCAGGGCATCGATAATCGCTTGCACTAACCTATGACATTGCTCTGGGGTGCCATGGAAATGTCTGAAGCCGAATTGATGCTCAGGGAGCAAGCAGCTGTCTTCCAATTTTGTCAGTAATCCGCTCAGAAATACTCGAGTATTTTGGAGAACACTGCCAATAAGCTTATCGGGCGATAAGATGCTAGCTCGTGATCTGGCTTGTCAGGTTTTGGTATTAGAATTACCTCAGCACATTTCCACTGTGTAGGAAAGCGTCCTCATCTCAGGCATCTATTAAATATTTCCGTCAGGAGTACAATGCAGTTTTCAGTGAGGGCTTTGACAGCTGGAGCATCTATGCTGTCGTAGCCAGGCGACTTTGAGTTTTTGAGTTGTCCTATTTCATTCAGAATTTCCTGAGGGGCTACCTCCGGTATAGGCAAAATCCATCTGACAGGGGATGTTCAGAAATTGGTTGGTTTCCTCATATTCACTGGAGCTGCATGTGTTGTAAAGATGTTCCGCAAAGGCAGTCGCTTTTTCTTTTTCAGAACGACACCATGTCCCAGCAGAGTTTAACACCGGGGCCAGTCTCTTAGTGGGTCTTTTCAGATTCTTTGTCGCATTCCAGAGGTTGTTATAAGGATCACCCGGCTCGGCTTCCTCCAAATATTTTTCTAGGGCCTGCCTTCTCAGCCTAAGGAGCATTTCCTTCAAGTCCTTGGCTGCCTTGTTTAGTGCAGCTTTGTCCCTCGGGTTTCTAATAATGTGCCATACCCTTCTTAGGCGCCTTTTTTCTGCAACTTTTTGTGCCACTTCTTGAGACCACAGATGACCATCCCTCGATTGGACGCTGGCTTGGGTTCTTTGCGTCTGTGTTGCTACTTCGGCAGCTTCATGCATCTTCTGTGTTAGCCACTCGATCACGTCGTCAATATCTTCACTGGAGTTGATTTCCACGTTTCGGTTGACTTGCTGCTGTAGGAAAGACCGGTATTTATTTATATTGGTATTTTTCCAAAGCAATCTCCTCCTCGTGGACTTGGTGGCTATTGGGATGTTGAGTAGTAATATGATCGCGCTATGATCAGATGAGAGATCCAAGCAGCTTTTTGCCATTATCATTCTGGGATCAATATTTTTTGATATGGCAAAATCCAAAACGTCAGGCAGCTTACTCACATCTGTGGGCCAGTACGTGGGTTGGCCGGTTGAGTGACAGTTGAGGTTGCTTGCGCGAACACATTTGTAGAGATTTCTCCCTTTAGGATTCGATAATCTGCAACCCCACCAGGTGTGTTTGGCATTAAGATCACCACCTATAAGGTATCTGGGACCCAGGTTGTCGAGTAATTGTTGGAACATGTTGGATGTGACAATGTTGCAAGGTGGTATGTATGCGGCTGCCAAAATCAGATCCCCAGTTGGGCTTAATATTTTGATACTTGCACATTGAACCCATGGCTCCTGTAGTGGTAGAAGTTCAGCAAACTTCAGTCCACTTTTAACCAGAATGGCAGCTCCACCTCGAGCTCTTCCGCTCGGGTGGTTTGCGTAAAAAAGCTCGTAACCGTTTATTTTAAAATAGGATTTATGGTCAAGATGTGTTTCCGTGACTAAAGGGACGTCTATGTGATTGGTTTTTATGAATTGTTCGACCTCTAACCTGCTTTTACACAGGCCGTAAGCATTCCAGAGCGTTATACGGAGACTTATTTGCATAATTTGATGATTAATGTGGTGAGGGAGGTGAGTAAATTTGTGAGAAGGGTGGATTGAGCTAACATTTGCTCCATCATGACTTCCATGCAGTTGAACATGGGTTGCTGTTGACTATCTTGGATTTCTTCTGGCTGCCTGGAAAAGGTTGTTTCGCTGGTTACCCAATGCGTTGGCGTAGCTTACGTTCTCTCTGACCGTTTGATACATCCTTTGCTGACCTTGATGTTGTGTTTCTGCGTTCTGTCTTACCTTGGGGCTGTAGCGTTCTTTGGCCTTTTGGTAGATTTTGCATCCCTTATAAGAAGCGGCGTGGTTTCCCTCACAGTGAGCACATTTTGCAGGCTCATTTCTGGCTTTAAAACATTCCTGAGTACTGTGGTTTAGTCCACACTTGACGCATTTATATGGCAGGCGGCAGTATCTCTTGGTATGTCCAAAGCCCTGGTAACGATAGCATTGGACTAGGTCGTCGAATTTTTTCGGTGGCTCAACACTGACAATGGATCGACATAGGGGGGTCATCACTGTTGGCCTGCACCTTTAGCAATTTGCTAGTAGAAGCACCTTTTTGCCTAATATGGCTTTTTTTGGCTGGAGCAATAGTTTGCCAACCCACTTTGGGAGGCGGTTCCACACCGCCGCCGTCGTCGCTCATGGCGACGGCAGCAACAGTACAGCAACGAGTAAACGGTGACGCTTGTGAAGATAAGCGAAGCCATTAAAAGTTTATCGCACACACACGCACTATCTGCGCTGTGCACACGTGTATCGGCGAGAGTACACACACACACGCACAAGTGTCTCTCACTAGGCAGAGCCAATTAGAGCGAAGCAACGCGTGCGCCGGGAGAGCGAAACACAGGAAATAACTGTAAATTTACGTTCGACACGAGAAAAGCTTTCAACTGTCCGTAGGCCAGTCCCGGCCAAATGGAGAGGAATGAAAAAATATGCTTGTGTTGGTGAGCATTGCACTGCGAGAAAGAGGAACCAAGTTTCGTAGCGGAGTTGTTTTTTTTTTTTGGTTTGCAAGATTTTTATTTTTTATTTTAAATTGTGGTATTTCAAAACTTCATCTAAGTCTATTTGCTCGGGATAGGACTTTATTAAAAGCAAACTTTCCAAATGATGGATGTCATAGTGGAAAATGTTGACTCACAAATGTATGTAGTGCAAAACATGGAGTTTAGTTTGTATGCTTAATTTTTGGTGGCCTTATATTTGCTGGAGCATATGTTTTTCCAAAACTCAACGCCCTTATGCAATGGCACATATAGATCTTGGCGCATTTCTGTTAGCTTACGCTCAAATTCAGCAGGTACACTTTGTAGAGAACATTTTAATGGGCTATTGTAAACGTCGAACATCCATTGAATATTTTGAATATCTTGAAATCGTGAATTAAAATCGTCTATTAATGTGTCAACTGCCATGGTAAATGAGTCTATTCTACTATTGTTTGGAAAGGTATTAAATATTTCCTGAGTTCTAGTTAATTTTGACAAATTTGTAGCTCTTAATTGGTCTCTAAGAATTTCCAGTTTTCTAGAAAATTCATTTATTATTTCAAATATTTCTACCTTGCAAAACTAAATTTAATTGGTTAATAAAAAGTGTCAAGTCCGTAAGAAATGCCAAATCAAAAAGAAAATCTGAGTTTTGTAGAGAGACTATTAAACCTCTATCTTTGGGTAATGCTTCCTTTTCCAAGAATTGTAAAATTTCCTTTCGAAGATGAAACAATCGTTCAAGACTTCTTCCACGGCTTAGCCATCTGACTTCGGTAAACAAACAAAGGTCACCATAATCCGCGTCTACTTCTTTTAAAAATTCCACAAACTTTCTGTGCGTACAGTCACATAAAATGATTCAAGCTTGAACATTTCCTCGACAGAAACAACATTTTCATCAATTGTTTTAACGCAAATAATCATTTGACTTGTGTCATTTATGTCGACACTTTCATCGAAACAAACTGAAAAAAATTTGGAGTCTAAGATTCTCTTTTTTATTTTTGAACGCAGAAAATCTGCAATTGTTTCCGTACGACGGCATATAGTTTGTCGAGATAATGGCAGACTGTGTATTTCATCCGCTACATGCTGGACCTCCAAGCCAGGAAAAGGTAAAACAGATTCACACGTTTCTTTAAAAAATATCCCATCTTCAGAGGGGCGCCCCTTTTTAGCCAATGCTAAGCTATAATGGCTAATGTAGATTTTATGTGGGCATCAGGCATACATTTGGCATGATTTGGATAATTATTATTGACTAAATTAATTTTTCTTCGATTAATTACGTCCAAATCTCTTGTTAATTTTTCTACAAATTTTATTCGGTCATCACCTACAAATGAATGGAGTTCGGCATGACAACTCTCGTAATGACGCTTCATATTGAACATTTTATTTAGCGTCACTCGATGGCAAACCATGCACTCCATTTCATTAAGAAGATTTATTGAAAATAAAAAAGAATGTGAATGTGAGCGCTCCATATTTATGCATACAATTCTCGCAGTGTAGTCAGATAATCAAGCGACGCACGTCTTGCTTCATAGAAAAACTAACATAGAAGCACACTTTGCTGCGTCGACAACTTTTCACTCAGACATTTGTCAGCTGTTCGCTGTCATTTTGGCTCTTTGAGTTATTTTTTGACTCTCTGAGTTTTTTTTTTGACTATGTCCATCTCCCTCTAACCACCGTGTTTTCCTATGTCGACAATAATTTTGAGTAACAGATTTTGTTGTCACTATTGAAGTATCTCCTTGCCACAATGGCGTTAACATCACTCAAAAAAGAGCGGCGTTTCAAAGTGTGCTTCTATGTTAGTTTTTCTATGCTTGCTTTCTTGAATGTCGACAGCAGACTGGCTTCATTTTCTGTGCTCACCCGCTCTCACACACAGAACTTCGGCTGTCGTCTGTGTAAAAACACGACTGACTTCGGCTCGCGGTAGCTATGCCTGGCCGAGTCCAAGCATGATGGAATAACATAAGGTGGTCCCGTCCATGATGGAATAACATAAGGTGGTCCCGTCGGCAACAGACATCCACTTATTATATGCTTGCAATAAGTGCGAGTGAAAGGAACATAGTATACTGAGTGTCGTATTGAGTGTGAGTGAGGCGGCAAAGTGATTGTTGATTAACCCTTAGCATGTCCGTAGGGTTTGAATATGCCATTTATAATAAGAAGACGAGACATTTTTTTAAAGTTTAATTTTAAATAATTTTGAATTACCAATTAAACGCTGCTTTTGGTTCTTAATACAATTTTTTTTGTTTAAGTACTTAGCTTTAAAATATATTCTTATTTTAAAATAGAAAGAAATTACAAATTTATCCAGCTCTACATTTTGCAATATTTCATATTATTATATGCACGCTTAAGGGTTAATGAAAAAAAAAAAAATTTGTCCGCACACAACCTTTCTTGTCAACAAGCACAAAGAAAATTTTACATAGAAGCACATTTTGCTGCGTCGACAACTTTTCACTCAGATAATAGTCAGCTGTTCGCTGTCATTTTGGCCCTTTGAGTTATTTTTTGACTCTGAGCTATTTTTTTTTGACTATGTCTGTCTCCCTCTAACCACTGTGGTTTCCTATGTCGACAATAATTTTGAGTAAAGTAGCTTGTTGTCACATTGAAGTATCTCTTTGTCAGAATGGAGTTAACATCACTCAAAAAAGAGAGGCGTTTCAAATTGTGCTTCTATGTTAAATTTTTATTGTGTCGTATTTAGTCGTGCGTCGCTCGCAACGTTCGAATCGAGACTGAAATCGTAAGGCAACAGCAAAGAGGGCGACGTCGACGTCGCTGCCACCTTGTTAAATACGCCTTGGTTCTGTGTGTGTATCTCTTGTATATTTTTATGTGATGTTACCAAGACTGTTTGTATCAAAATTTGTATTGTTGTCATTGTCGGCATTGTTGCCAATCTTCACCAAAGTGACTTCTCATTTTATTGCCTAAGCGAATGGCAACCTGTTGCCTGTTGAATGGCACCTGTTATCGAGTTCGCATTTATTTTAATTTATCTAGGCGCGCAATATGAAATAAAATTTGGGAAACTTTTCCGATTTTGGTAAATTCACACACAAAGGAAATTGACCGAAAATTTTGTATGGAAATTATTTTTATCATCCGAATGCATAGTTTGCGAAACATATAATTTTTTCCCATTTTCGAAATTAATTCCCCAAAATAGGAAAATGAGGTGGAGGGTGAAAAATATAAGTATAAATTATACAAAAACATTATTTTATTAGAATTTAAATAAGGGAAAAATATTGAAATGTTTTAAAAATTAATTGATTAATAAATCCCATCCCATTGACTGAAAACTTGGTTTGTAAGGATAGAATGCCAAATAATTTGTGATTTCAGTTTCCGATGTTGGAAAATCCTCCCCCAGGGTGAGAAAATGCCCGAAAAACTTTGTATGGAAATCACTATTTTTCATTCGTATGAATTAATACACGGTAAGGATAGTAGTAATAATTTGAATGTGATTTCCCTTAAATGAAAAACTCAACACAAATGGTGGGAAATGGGTTGCGGGGGTGGGTTCAATGCCAAACGGTATTTTAATCCTTTCAGTATGAAGTTCGAGGTGAGAAAAAGGATTTCTGGGAAGAGTTCAAGGCCAATTGTTAGCATAGCATATAATATTAAAGTTTTTTCACAAAAACCATTTTCCGACCGAACATTTCTATGGCAGCTACAAGAAGTAGTCATCCGACCCGGTCGGTTCCGAAATATTAGCAGCGTGCAGTAAAAAGAAGACTCTGTGCAAAATGTCAGCTCGATATCTTCAAATCTGAGGGACTAGTTCGCGTAGAAACAGACAGACGGACGGGCAAAGCTCAATCGACTCAGCTCGTCATGCTGATCAAGAATATACATGGGACGTTTCACGTCAAGCGGCCCAAAGCTATCTCCAAAATTCTGTGCAATAAAAATATAAGTTATATGCGTCAAAATACTCGTTAACTCATCCCCTTTCAATTGCAAAGTGGCAGAATTGAAAATTCAAAATGGCGTCCTTACTATGTCAAGTAGAAGAGGCTAAATTCGGAAATAAGTAAATATATTTATTAATTTCTTCTAAAAAATGATGCATAAATTTTTGGTCACAACATATTTTAATGTTTTTAGGGTCGCTGATTACGAATATGATGTCCGATTTTAGAAATTCAAAATGGCGGATCCAATATGGCGGACGAATTTTTTAAAAATTCATCGAATTCACTTGAAACGTGTTACTCGGGGGTTTTTGGGGTCGCTGATTACGAATCTGAAGTCAGTTTTTCAAATTTCAAAATGGCGGACCCAATATGGCGGACAAATTTTTTAAAAATTCATCGAATTCACTTGAAACGTGTTACTCGGGGGTTTTTGGGGTCGCTGATTACGAATCTGAAGTCAGTTTTTCAAATTTCAAAATGGCGGACCCAATATGGCGGACAAATTTTTTAAAAATTCATCGAATTCACTTGAAACGTGTTACTCGGGGGTTTTTGGGGTCGCTGATTACGAATCTGAAGTCAGTTTTTCAAATTTCAAAATGGCGGACCCAATATGGCGGACAAATTTTTTAAAAATTCATCGAATTCACTTGAAACGTGTTACTCGGGGGTTTTTGGGGTCGCTGATTACGAATCTGAAGTCAGTTTTTCAAATTTCAAAATGGCGGACCCAATATAATTTTTTTGTGGCCTTTAGAAAGGCCGATTGATATAATTTATTAACTGTAAGGATTTGGTAGCCTTGAAAAAGGCTGATTGTTTTAATTATTAACCTGTAATAATTTCGTGGCCTTAAAAAAGGTCGTTTGAAATAAATTTACAAAATACATCCTAATCAATGTAATTTTATTTTAATATTGCATAACTGCAATAGGATGAGGTGCATTTGAATATTTGAATATTTTCAATTTTTTTTCTGGTGTTACAATAAAAGAATGTGCAGATTGGATTTTTGTAACAGCAGGTGCTCGAGAAAATCTACTAGCAAGTTGTCGTTTCACTCTATCGTGTTGTTGCTTGTTGTAAAAGAAAATCTGCGAAGTCTTAATGTGTTGCTTAGCCCATTGGTAAAGACTCTCTGCATTTAAAATGGCTTTATCAGGTGAGGCTTGCAAGCTTGCTCGGGTGGCTTCTCTCTTCAAAATAGCTCCTTTGCCATCACATGAGCCTTTTCCATGTGCATGTTGCATGGAAATGCCACTCTGCCTCTAAGTTAAAATCTTCCTTGTGGTGTACGAGATTGACAATTTGGAAGCGATTTTTATAGTGCTGTTTCGCACCATCACTAAAATAAATGACTTTATTTGCCCTTGGGCAAACCTTTTTGATGATGGGCATTACTGTCTGTTGTAGTAAGTAAACTGCAGATGTGTCGTGACTGTTACTGTAGACCAGCCATTTTGAAATTTGAAAAACTGACTTCAGATTCGTAATCAGCGACCCCAAAAACCCCCGAGTAACACGTTACAAGTGAATTCGATGAATTTTTAAAAAATTTGTCCGCCATATTGGGTCCGCCATTTTGAAATTTGAAAAACTGACTTCAGATTCGTAATCAGCTACCCCAAAAACCCCCGAGTAACACGTTTCAAGTGAATTCGATGAATTTTAAAAAAATTTGTCCGCCATATTGGGTCTGCCATTTTGAAATTTGAAAAACTGACTTCAGATTCGTAATCAGCGACCCCAAAAACCTCCGAGTAACAAGTTTCAAGCGAATTTACGAAATTTAAAAAATTCGTCCGCCATATTGGATCCGCCATTTTGAATTTCTAAAATCGGACATCATATTCGTAATCAGCGACCCCAAAAACATTAAAATATGTTGTGAGCAAAAATTTATGCATCATTTTTTAGAAGAAATTAATAAATATATTTACTTATTTCCGAATTTAGCCTCTTCTACTTGACATAGTAAGGACGCCATTTTGAATTTTCAATTCTGCCACTTTGCAATTGAAAGGGGATGAGTTAACGAGTATTTTGACGTATATAACTTATATTTTTATTGCACAGAATTTTGGAGATAGCTTTGGGCCGCTTGACGTGAAACGTCCCATATATATATGAATGCAAATCAATTAAGTGTTACTCACACGTACAAATCCATGGCCGAGCCCGTTGGTACCAATGAACCGCTGCTAAGGTTTCGGGGAATCAAATTATATAAATGTATACGTTTGCATACTGCTGGATAGATTGATTCTCAAAAAGGAAGTCTGTTAAATTAATGTTTGATTAACATTTCTTAAATTCTACAAAAGTAAGATTATGAATATTTACTTAATCCCTCTACATAATCCCAGTCATAATATATAAGTTATTTACCTAACATTTTCAGCACGAAGCATACATATATTCACTAGATATAAGCTAAACACATCACATATGAATATATCAATAAAATATGCCAGCATGTGCAAGAAGCGCCCCCGGCCACCTAGTTTTAAGCAAATTAATAAAATTCAAATCGCGCGCGCACTTTCAAACATAGATTGCGCGCGCCATCAGTCGATGGGCGGCCAACTGATCGCGCACGCCATTGCTATCGGAATCATGATACAATAACATAAGGTAGTCTCGTCGGCGGCAGAGGGTAGCTTAACGTATGCTTGCAATAAGTGCGAGTGAGAAGGCACTTTGTATCATGAGTTCGAATGAAACGGCAGTATAGCGTGTTGATTAACCCTCAGAAGGCCCGTGTGGCTTAAGATAAAATTTAATAATACAAAGATGTACATTTTTTTTTAAAGTTTTCAAAAAAAAAAGGCTCCAAAAAAATGTTCCACTATGTCTTGATTAAGGCGGCTTGTTAAAATATAACTTAAATTCAGCAACCTTCATCTCGTCAAAAGCCAAGACGCAGAGCTTATCGGTCTCATCCATTTCATCATTTTCCATTAAGTCAATGACTACATCTAGGGTACCGGTCTTTATTTCAAATTCTGACAACCATCTGTACAACGAAATCCTTTCTTATATAAGTATATTATACGCCCGAGGGCCGGCGGTGTGAAGGCAAATAGCCGCAGAAATGTCATCTGAATTAAATAATGCTCTTTTTCCACCACTTTTAAGAATCTTAATTTGCGTCTGAGTAAAAATTTTACAAAGAGACATATCTAATTGTTGAAAAGCCTCAAGCTGCTGGAGTAAGCTATCCAACTCCTTCTGCATGTCGCAAATTTTGTTCTTAAGGCTCTCGTTTTCCATGAACATTGCATTATGAATGACCTTGTCGCTACAACACAGTTATATTATTGTTTGCATATACATATATACATATTTTCACCAGCTTAACTTACTCTGTTTGCGTGCTTAAATTGGCGTATCCTTCTTTAATAAATTCAGTTTGACGATCTTCATTTCTTGTGGGAACGGCATCATTATTTAAGCGCCTCCTTTTATAAGTCTGCCCTCTGTTGGGTGCAGTCTTCCACTGGGAAACATTAAAATGTGTGTCGCAGATTTGTGAGTTGACACCAAGTTCGCACCTCAGGCTTTCCTCCCATATCTTTCTTTTTATATCACATTTCGGTGCATAAATAATTTTTACACCCGGTACATGCTTCCGGCAATAATAGCAATAGTTCATTTTTTTTGTCACCTTAGGGTTAATTTTACCGTAAAAAATCAAACAAAAATCGTCCGGGCACAACCTTTCCATTCGACAAGCAAGAATGCACTGTCGATAAGCTACAAAAACGACGAGCCTCTGCCACCGACGAGACTACCTTATGTTATTGTATCATGATCGGAATAGCGCGCTCTGCCACGATCAGCGGCGTTCGCTGCCACTGGCGACTGCGCCAACAGCCTATAAAAGCAGAGCATCAGCGCACGGGCAAGTCACTTAGTTCGCGGCTCCGGCCGAGTAAGCACCTTGGGCATAGAAGAACTAAGATAGAAGCACACTTTGCTGCGTCGACAACTTTTCGCTCAGATAATTGTCAGCTGTTCGCTGTTATTTTGGCTCTTTGAGTTCTTTTTTGACTCTCCGAGTTTTTTTTTTTAACTATGTCCGTCTCCCTCTAACCACCGTGTTTACGTCGTCGTACGTCGACATAAATTCGGCATCTGTGTCTGGACGGGATTACCGGTTGAACAGCACCGTCGCTTGCCCGTTCCAGCTCCCAACGTGCGATTTTCAATCGGCGGCTGGGTGAGCCACAGGGAGTGCGATTTTCAATCGGGCTCCTGACCTGGTCCAACCAGATCGTCGCACTACATCCGGCGCGGCACACACGATGAGGCGCCTTCCGACAGAGCGCCGCTCAGCACGACTCCCGGGCCCCGAGGTGGTTCCACCCCCCAGCAACGGGAACAACACACCAGATCGGCCCCTGGCCTGATCCCACCCCCATTGAAGCACTGCATCCGGCGCAGAAATACCACCGCAGACGAACAACCACTAGAGATTAGGAACCCTCCTCGAGAACAATTAATAAAATAAGCAAACTCACAAACCACTCGACTTGTATTTATTTGGGAGGGTGAACGATTTCAGCAACTACAAGAACCAAGCGTCCCAGAAACAAATAATTTCTGTGACAAACTCTGGCAACGGCGAGCTATGCGCGTGCCACGAAAAGAGGTCGTTACAAATATTAAGGGAAAATGGATTAAAATCAAGATAAGGAAAACTGCCAAATGCAAATGACTTTCGTGCAAACAGAAACGCACACATCGATAAAAGTGCTTCAGCTGCTTTCACACACAACAATATGTTGTCCCAAAACGAATATGCCGAATTGTAGGGGAAAAGCGTATGCGCGTCAGTCGGAGTTATGGGTACATATTTTCGCCAAACGCTAGTGTTGTGAGGTTAGGTTGAGCTGCTGCATGCCAAGCCAGTCGATCGGGAATCTGGCTGGAGGTTATGTCTTCTGACGCGTGCGCCTTGGCCACGCGGCACGTCACTGAATCCAGCAAGGCGAATATACGTATGTGTGTTCGAGGTTACGTATACCGGTGTAGGTGAGGTAACCGACGCTGCCAAAAGTTATTGGTTGAAAAGGTCACAGCGCAGAGACGCCCTGGGTATAGCCGATGCCGAGATTTCAGAAAACACTCAAAACTTAGGCAACGTACAAATTAAACAACTCAGTCAGAAATCACCTGAGTTTTCTTCAATTTTCACACACAATAATCGGGTGCGCTGTGTGTGTCAATTTAATAGCAAGCGTCTTAGAAGTCTTTTCTGTTTCTAGTTTTTTTTTCCACTTAATATTGCTTGGAATCAATTTAGTCCACGTGTTCACGCTGTTCTTTTACTATTTAATTAATAACTTTAAGTATACACACGTCTGGTTGCTTGAATTGACAAAACAGAAAAGATCGTGTGCTCAGATATTCTCTGCTTGCTAACCTAGCCTGAGCTAGAAGAGAAGTGAGCTTTCAAACGGTATCCTTCCAGTTGCTAAATCGTACGACGCGTATGTGAGAGCAATACAAGAGAGAGCCATAACAGAAAGAGACCATCATAAGTAAACCAACACAGGAGCGGAGTCAAAGGTTTGCGGGGGAACTTGGGCCAAACAACAATTAATATGCCGAAAAAGATTGACAACAAATTGTTATATTTCGATGTATACTGGACACTACAAGTGGAGGTGGACACTCTATTTTTGGTAACAATATTAATCGTTGCTACAAGAGCAAAATATTCTTCGTCTAAATCCGTCCCGCCCACACTAATAACTAAAATAGAATAATGCAACTCGCTGCTCTAAATAAAGCTCGCGCTATCTGAGCATGCTCTCACTACTGGCCTCACCTTGTATAATTAAATCATGGTAAATTCTGACAGCAAATTAAAGTTGATCAATGCAACTCGCTTCGCTCAAAGCTAGCACTATGTCATCTTCTCGAATTGCTAATAGCAAGAAATATTATCGCTTCTCGCGTAGCATCGCTTATCGCGCGCACTCTGACATCAGCCTAAAGTGTTTTAAAGATTGGCTTGTTAAAGAAATTACGGCCAATGAGAGTTCAAGTACAAAGGACTCTGAAGACTTTTACGATATCAGTAATGGAAGATTGGATGAAACTGAGAATTGTTATGAAAATTCTAATATTGAATTGGAAGTCTTGACTTGCTGATTATAGCAAATCTTTTGAATCTATACGAAGTATAAAAATATTTACAATGTTTTCTTGTAAGTACAATACCGATTCGCCTATCTCTGCCCCTATTAAAAGAATTTTTAGCAGAAGAGGCCAAATACCTACATCAAAAAGAAATAGAAAAGGTGACGAAATATTCGAAAATCTTGTTTTATTAAAAAAGCGAGATGAGAAACTCTAACATTAATAATATTATATAACATCATATGAAATTAAAATATTTCATTTTTATACCCGTTACTCGTAGAGTAAAAGGGTATACTAAAGTCGTGCAAATGTATGTAACAGGCAGAAGGAATCATTTCCGACCATATAAACTATATATATTCTTGATCAGCATCAACAGCCGAGTTGATATAGCCATGTCCGTCTGTCCGTCTGTCTGTATGAACACCTAGATCTCAGAGACTAGAAGAGCTAGAGCAACCAAATTTGAAATGTAGACTCCTATTGTCTGCACGCAGATCAAGTTTATTTTCAATTTTTGCCACGCCCCCTCACGCCCCCGCAATTTGGAAAAAACGTCATATCTCCTACAGTTTTGATGATAGATGGTTCGTACTTTCTAGAGATATCTATTACTCAAAATTATTTATCGATTTGCTGAAGGAATAATAAAGATCGGATGAACGATACTCAAGTTATGAGCAAAAAACGGTCAGTTAACACCCACCACCCACCCTAAGCATAATCTAAGCATTGCGTTCAGCAGCAATCTTAGTGAGAGAGAGAGAGAGAGAGAGAGACGAGTTAAAAAATGTTGCATACTTTTCGGCTGACCCACCTCAGGCATACAGGAAGGCTATTAAACATTTGTTTCCATGAGTAACGGGTATATCGAAGTCGGTTAGAGCCGACTTTAACTTACGCTCTCGTTAAACTTGATATTTGGATTTAAGCCCGTACAGTTAATATTTCTTACTAATATAAATTGATGAACCATGCTTTTTAATTTAAAAGTACATTTTTTGCACCATTACCATTAGCTAGGAAGTTCCGGATACCTTTTACCTTACCGAGGTATATTTTTTGACATTCACCTTGTACCTTACCTAGGTAAGAAAATTGGGTACCTTTCCAAGCAGTGTCTATCGAAGGTGTCACGGAAGTCTCTTCCAACCAAATTCCAACCCAAACCCAATTCTCGGTGTCCCAGAAATCTCTTCCGGTTGGTTTCAAATCTTTCGTGTTTTGTTAGGAGACTTAGCAAAATTCACCACCGAAACAATTTTGAAGAGCAAAATTGATTTTCGAAATGTAAACATTGTTTTTTTCGATAGGTTGCACTAAATGAACTACATATTTAATTTGATTTAATATTAAAATTTGAGTTTCAATAATTGTTCTCAAAACCAACCCAATGTGACCAAACCAACTCGCCACTCAACCTCGAGTATGAAAAGGTTTTCTCTAGAGGTTTCCAGGACACTCCCATATAAGTTATTATTAAATGAGCATAACAAGAATAGCTCAACTGAGAACAGTCAACTGAAAACAAAAACGAAACGAAGCGAGGTGTTCTGCTCAGAGAGAGAGAGAGAGCAAGCGTAAAGCTTTTTTACGGGGGGAGGGGGGGATTTTTTCCAAATCTGAAACAAACTTGATTTGGGTACGGTATACACCTATGTGCATGCAAACATTTGTGTCTATCTCTTATAGTCTCTGAGATCGAAGCGTTCATACAGACAGACGGACATGGCTATATAGACTCGGCTGTTGAGGCTGATCAAGAATATATATACTTTATAGGGTCGGAGAAGCTTCCTTCTGGCTGTTACATATATTTGTACTACTTCATGATCCCCTTTTCCCATTTTTATTGGGAACAGGGTATAAAAAAGGTCAACTGTTATTTTCGAGCTCTGGTTAAGAAACGTATTCAAATATAACGCCTCCGTTACTGCTCCGGACATGGCTAGATATTCGGAACTGTGCTTGATAGAGCCACCGTACGCTGCTCCCAGCTTATTTCCGCGCTTGCCAGAGTGAACGCCCGTTCTGAATAGAAGCGTCGATCCGTCGCCTGTGTGGCTAAACAGAAGACCATTGTTCGGAGTACCGTTTAGATACCCCAGTACGCGTTTTGCTGCCTTCCAATGATCGACGCTGTAACCAGAGTTAAATTGACTTAAAAACTCCTAACTACAATAAACATTAAAGCACTGATTAAATTTTGGTATAGATTCCTGCCAATGTCGTCCTTGTCCATATTTTCTGGACGCTTTAGAGTGCAATTTGCACTCTTTGGTGTTGGTGGTGGCTTGCAGTCCTCCATGCCAAATCTGTTCAATATGACGTCGAAAGAAGAAGAACGTTCAAGCTGTGAAGACGTGTTTACATCGAGCTCCGTTTTTATGAACTCGAACCGTCTTCGTCTCAAACTGAACCCTGTTTCACTCCCATACATCAGCCATGATATGGTGCAACTGCGACAGAGCAAGGCAGGGCGAGGATCGAACCTGAGCGCCGTAGCAGCGCAGCAAACAGAGGAGAGGGACAGCGCAAAGGTACTATCTACCCATCTCTCATCTGTGAGACAGATGTTGACGGAACGCTGGCCTGTGGTTTGCCATTTGAAGAAGCTGTTCAGTTGCACACAAACTTGGACACCGCACCGTATTTACGCACTTTGCTGGAGTTTTTTTTGGACATCTTAACTTTCGGCGAAAGCGTGGAAGTCCGCGGAAACTGGAGTACTGTGTGGTGACAGACGAAGAAAAACCTAGAGGTGAGAGTCATCAGCTGAGTATTAAGTCGATCAACGTGAGCTTCCGCAAGTCCAGAACAGAGCCTACTGAGGGCGCCATCTTAGAGCCGAGCTTTACGCGCACCGCCGTAACCAAGTCGATCTACGCGAGCTTTCGAAAGGTGCAGAACAGAGCCTACAAAGGGCGCTATTTTCTAGCTGAGCCTTACGCGCACCGCCGTCTAAGAATATATCGCATTCTTTTAGGCAGGTAGATACATAACGTAGCAAACTTTCAAGCCTAAATTAATCTATGCCTATAAATGGAAAGAACACCACCTAATACACAAGCTACTGCCTTACCGAAGACACCTGCAGGAAGAAGTGTACCTTCAGCAAACGGGTCAAAGCGCATTTTCCTCGAAACATCTCCGGATATGGACTGGAGCACCCGTCAATGTCGGAAATAAGAAAATAGTGGACCTCATGGCCGTTATGTCCTCCTAACTGGACGAAAAACTTCCAAATGTGGCTTCTAAAACTGAAATTAAAGAAATGAGAACTGACATTTCCGATATGGCCGTAAAAGTGGAGCAGCTCACGAAGGAAAATGTAGAACTCAAAGGTGAATTGTACCAAATACGGAAGCAAAAGAACTATGAATCTCGTAGGCTGCTGCAGATTGAGGAGTTTAGTAAGAAGCGAAACCTAATATTTAGAGGCTTAGATGAGCAAAAGTATCCACACAAGGTCGTAAAGAACCTTATGCTTTCGAAACACACTATTGCAGAGCCTTATCAAATAGAGTCCGCCAGGAAACTAAGAGAAACCAAGGGAAAAATGTCTGTAATGATCGAATTTGGCTCAACATCAACTGTGTTCGCTGTCCTCAAGCAAACCAGACTGCTACACTCAGAGAAAAAATAGAGAATTTCACTCTTGAACAAGAGCATTCGTTCTCAAAAGTACGGTTAGTGTGAAAATTCTTGATCCAAGAGCGAAATTCTTGATCCAAGAGTGAATTTTTGATCCCGACATACCTGATTCAAGAGTTTCAGCTCTTGATCCAAGTATGAATAATTCTCAAAATAAAAACTTAAAAAGAATATTTATGCTGGGGGTGTGAGAGACACGACCGACCCGACCCGGCCGACGTGGTCCGTCTGTCTCCCCCCCCTCCCACTCGCCATTATCAACCAACTAACCACCACCCAAACTTTGTTTTAAACTGTGATTGATTTGGAGATAACCACATAGATATTTGTATACCCTTGTAGAGGGTATATTAAAATTGTCGAGATGTTTGTAACGCATAGAAGGAAGCATCTCCGACCACATAAAGTACTTTCTGTCCCTCCGTCTGTCCGTCTGTTTCTATGCTATCTCCTCCGTCAGTTTTTAAAGTTATCTTAACCAAACTGTGCACGAAATCTTTTGGTACAAATACGCTGCACATTTGTCGGAACCGGCCAGATCGGATGACTATATCATATAGCTGCCATAGGAACCATCGGTGGAAAATGTTGTTTTAGTGAGAAAAACTTTTTTGTCTTCAACGCAAACGTCCTCTAACCTCGTATTTATAAGGTTTTTATGCTTTCACATAATTCCACCAAGTTTGATAGGACAACTATATAGTATAGATGCCATAGAAATTGGGTGTAGAAAATGTATATAGGAGGCCTTATCAAAAATATGTTCATTTCGCCGAATGTACATATTTGTGTCAGTGAAATCAGGCTACTAATTTATAGAAATCATACAAGCTACAAGGGTATATAAACTTCGGTCGAGCCGAAGTTAGCTTTCCTCTATTTTTTTTGTTTTACTTACTTTTGTGGGACTTGAACTCGGTACCTCGAAAAACTGAAACACACACTGGCGACGGGCAGCTTACCGCACTCGGCTATCTTCCATAAATTAAAAGACGCGACGAAATCACTGCGCATGCGCTCTCTCTCTCTGCGAGAGCGAGTCCAACGCTATTCTCTCAAAGTTAAGTAACCCTCACTCCCCTTGCCTATAAAAACCAAATTGAGAACGTTTAGAACGAATTTATCTCGATTCCGAGAACGAAATTCTTGAAAATTCTTAGTGTAATAGGTACTTCGATATACATCGATAAGGATCTAAACTGCAAAAGGCAAATACAAACAAGTAAGAGCGCTGTTGTCGAGTTTCCCGACTACAAAATACCCGGTTCAATTGAGACACTCATACAAACACACACACACACGTGCGCGCGAGTTTTTGGTTGAGAGCGTTAATTTTGGTTTTTTGTAATTTAAGCAGGGTGCGGAATTGCACATTGCACGCTGCTCGTAAGTGCAGCTGCTGCTCGCTGCTCGCGAGCAGGGAGCGGCAGCACGCGTGCAGGTGCCGGCTGCTCGCTGCGTAAAGGAGTTGTTGCTGTTCATATTTGCACATGCAAAAAAGTTTGAAGAGAATTTATGACGTTGAAACGTTTACGTCTGCATAGTTGAATGAGACTTGTCTTATTGCAGGTACAGATTATATTTTGGTTAATCCAAGGGTAAATTGTCTACAAATAGGTAAATCATTTTTATGATAAAGGCTGATTGCCGAAACCTGTTACTTAACACAGGTATAATTTTAATATGTTACGTAAGCTGTAAGCGAGTGGAAAGTGGTCCAAAATGGGTTGTATTTTTTATTACGGTATGGGTCATTGTTCGGATTTTCCGACTCTGTGTGGGCAGTTTTTTAAGGTACCGAGTATTGGTAGCAGCACATTTTTCGCAGCAGAGGCAATTGATACATCCAACAAATAAAATTTATTTTTGAAATGTTTTTATTCTATATTTACATTTGGATTGTTTAATTATGTCATATTTAACTTTGCAATTAGCAAATCCTGAATGGTTTTCTTAGAAAAGATACATCTTTGAATTGTAATTATAGTTGATAATGCACTAAACGCCCGTTCAACGGACAGCTGTGTAGCTGGAACAGCCAGCGCAACCTGTGCAAGCTTAACAAGGCCTTCATCATGAACAGTTGATTGCGTTTTCCAGTAGTCTAACACATTACAGTGTAGCGCAAGTTGGGGCACTTCAGCTATTTCCAGTCATTTTTGCCTCAAAGTCCTTAGATGTTTTGATTTAACCGATGTGTCAATTGAATTCATCCGTTTGTGCAATTTTTCGAAGATGACTTTACTGGCATCCACAGGTTCATTGCTCATCGCATGGGAAATGACAGGAACATCGACATCACAAGATTCCAGCTTTCTGTTCGCTTCATTGGTTTTTAGCAAATGCTCCTTTAAAAAAAATACGAAAAGTGTTAACATCATTAACATAGATTGAAGTATATGTAGAAACTTACAACAGCAGAAGTTTTTTGATCCACTCTCAATGTTCCTCAACCAGTGTAAATAAACCTTGGATCAAAATACAAGGCCGCAAGAAAAGCATCGTTCTCCAGCAGTTTTTGCTTTCTTGCTTGCATCGTGGAATAAAGCATTTCGGCATATGAATTTTCCTCCGATAATTCCTCTAATTCATTTTCGCAGCATAACCAGTCTCTATAAAAGTCTCCAATAACATAATCCTGGGTTTGCAGTGTAATAGTACATCTAGATAATGGTCCAAATGCTGCTATAAATCTTTCACAGAATTCCCATGACATGTTAGAGTCAGAAAGGCAATCGTCCGAAGTAATGCAGTCCCTCAGCTTCCAGAGTGAATCCATCATATAATATGTCGAGTTCCAACGGGTCGCATTGTACAGCACGGGCAGTGTCATGCTTGTTGATCTGTGCTTCCAGAGCGTCCTTATATTCTTGACGATACTTCTGCATGAACCTATTTCCACATCTAAT